>CM060962.1:27733514-27846014 GCA_030765045.1 Tenodera sinensis | reverse complement strand
AATTATCTTATTGTTTATTTCCTTGTAGGTACAAGGGGAATTTGGGAATACAGGAGGCTTTGAGCGATAGTGAAATCGTTTAAAGCTTTGAGATTCCGTTCTCTTTGCTACATTGATAGAATTGCTTGTTTATCTGTGAAACAGATACGTGCAATACAAATATCTAATAATGGAGCAATCTGCTCCAAAAACCAAAGAATTCCAAAACTGCATTTAAATCAGATTAGCAACTTTCTTACTCTCTTGAAAGTCGTGACCATAAAGCCAAATACCTGATCTGCATTGCAATAATTACGTGTGTAAGAAAATCATCAGTTCAAGGACACTAGGTATATGAGTACACATATGGTTAAATCATAGGTAACGTTAGAAAGAAAGAATTAGAGAATTTACTACATCGTGAAAAAGCGCATCTTTTGTCTCCAAAAATGAGGTTTGTACCAGTGTGTTATAGATCATTAAAACAAGGGACCAGAGCTGGTATTAAAAGCTAAGTTAACCAATTGAACACTGCACGTCTCATGTGAGGAAGAAACAGCGCTATAAGTGAGGACGAGTGGGACGGTGAAGTGGGCGAGAAAGAGCAGAGTAAGAAAAGAGCGAGTAGCTTTGCACCTAGGTTAACCTTTTGTAATCGCAGTTTGCACCGTGCAAAATGCACCGTACATGCACCCTAAGAGGTTCTGCTCTCCGCTTGTACTTAAGTATAATGAGCATTGATCTAGGTAACTAAGGATAACCACGAGGAACACTTAGCATTCTGATGAGTCCTCGGTTTCGAATCAGAGACCACCCATGTGCCTGTCAAGGGCCACCTCAAACATCTTGTTCCGTTTATACTGGGATATGTCCTCCATGGAGCAGTGGTAGCGCACCTGCCTCTGGCACCGAGGACCCGAGTTCGATCCCCGGTAACGGCGTGGAAATTGTTCTCCTGCTGGGATGTCTGGCACGGGGTGCACTCAGCCTCGTCAGGTCCTGGAGGGGCCAATTGAGGAGCTATTTGATGGAGAAGTATCGACCCCAGGTCGTGAAGGCCACATAACTGGCCGAGAGGGCTTGGGGAGCTGACCACGTCCCACCCTCCATTACAGCACCCAATCATGACGTCTGTAGTGGACAGAGGAGGGGGACGCAGCGGCCAGGTGGTAAGCCTTGGCCCTCTGTGAGCTGTTGCGCTGGGGGTTAATTATACTAGAAGAGACTAATTACAATATTATTCAATTATAAAATAAATTTGTATCGCTATTTTGCTCAACATAATCTAAATAACTGTATTCTTGTCACAGCCAAAACTCAATATTCCAACCTCACCACTACAAACTTGGAGATTTTCAAATAAGGATAGCTGATGCCCTATATGAAATTATTACATTATTAGCAAATGTATTAGAAGCTATCAACTAGCAACAAAGATTCGAAAAGACTACGCCGTAAGTGTGACACTCTTTATAGTAGCCTTTAAAACCATGAGAGAAATAACCACTACATTTAAGCACATTTTACACTGTAATTAGTTGCATACATGATTCTGATTTAGTGTTATACTAAGTATTGTGATAATTTACCTTTTAAACAAAAGTTTAAATAAATATAAAAATAAAATTAGGAGGAATAGCAAAGATACGTCTGACTGAGTTTAGTGACGTAATAATTGTCATAAATGATATAGCATGATATTACACGAAGTCCGGATCCCCTAGGATAAATAGCAGTGTTTGTTTATAACATAAGTGACCAATTATTGTGACGACATTTAAATAGCATTTGCAAATTCTATGAATACGTGCAAACAGAACACGCTCCAGTTTCAAATATCTAACTCTCTCTCACAATTACTGTTAGTTTAAAGTGTAAATTAAGAAGAGATATAGTTTATTAACACTTTCTTGCCTATTACGTACTACAGTGAAACAAATCTGCGAAATTGGACGTCATGTTAACACTATGTTTGTAATTTACCTTTTGTTCCGATAATAGAACTAGAGAAAAATTGAAAGATACTCATTTTACCTCAAAAGCAGTCGTTTCAATGAAACCACATAGTAAAGGCTGAAGGGCTATATTGGCATTATCTTCTTTAACTTATAAACAAAGAATCGAAAACCATGTATGTGCTTCAGTGTGATTCAACACAAGAAATGCACATACATTTGTGGTAAGTTATACTTTTACTTTGGAAATGGGACGGTTTATTTCTGGAACACCAATTACTTGCAAAACCAAGAAAGGAAAAAGAAAATGACTTATGCCAATTGTGTACTGATAAACGTGCAGAAAAAGGAACGCAACATTGGCCACATCATATATGCAAACGCAAGAGATGATAAACATGAAACTGATTACTACTGACGTACCAGAGTATAGGGACAAAGCCTCCAAACACCTTCCTCATTCCCGTTACGTGATGAAACGTGATGTCAATTGAGCGCTACTTCACTGGAAAGACCTTTCAATTTGTACTTCACTGTCTTAGAATGCATGTAATTCCTTCAAGTAATAACCAAGTATTTCAGGCGATTCTCCGTCTTAAATTGCTTGTTGGACACATTAACTTTGTTCAAGGTTTTAGTTGAGGCAAAAGACGAATATTGTGACGCTGGCCGCGGTGCACAAAAAAGGACGGTCGGAGCCGGGCTGCCCCACCCCACTGACGGTGCGTATATCACAGGCACTCAAGGCCATGTTGCGTAGCTCAACTGTTCTGAAAGCGCCACAGAGCGGCAGAACGGGTTTTCCAGAGTGTTCGAAAAGTGTCCTGCAGCCGGCGTATTTATAGAAGCACGAGAAAATTCCATATTACGACATTCTCACTATATAAGGAAACGAGGTCACAAGAGGAATTAGTAGTTAGTTACATAAATGAGTCCTCGGACTAAGTCAGTTTTAGTATGTTGACGTGAGTGTGTGTGTGTGTGTGTTGTTGTTGTTGATGTTGTTAGTTGCGTGTGTACGGTCGCGTCGAAAGGAAGATACCGAAGCAGTTAATTAGGGTTGAATGATTCTATCGTCAAAGTCAGCTGTTGCAGATATAGACTAAGTGAAGAAGGATAGAAAGGAGCGAGTCAGAGTTTCGAGAAGAAAACAGTTGTCAGTTGTAATATCACGAAAGGCTGTGGACTTTGTTAACCTTGATAAAAGAGAACCGTGAATTTGTGCAAAAATCTGAAAGAAAATAAAGTGTGAAATAGTAATTGGACTGCACCTTTGTCATTTTGTCACAATAGCTTACGAAAGTAATCAAAGAAAATAAACCAGTTAGAATGTAGTCCCCAAAGATTGCTGAAAAAAAGTGTTTTGTTAATTTATCTGCTACGACAAATATAAAATCTCTCGATCAAATAAGATTGTAGCATACACACGTTTTGGATGGCCAGGCATTCATGCTTTGACAAATGATTTTGTACCATGCTATACCGCTATTTGATCTATAGGTCTACTTAAGTCTGATTGATGTGTTGCAATATTACATGAAACTCTAAGAAGCACAAGCAATTAAGCAGGTGAGGTGGTTTGTTTGAGTATTTGGCGAACAAGTTTGCAACATAAAGGTAAGCGATCGATGCGCTTAAAGCGGAACCTTGGTAGTTGAAAGGTGCAAGGAGTAGTTATGAATGTAAGTGTAAACGCAGTTATCTTTAAGCGCATAAGAGGTGAAATTATAGTGCCCTGCAGCACCTATAAGCTGGTTAGTCCGGTGGCTGGTACTGCCAAAGTATTTTTAATATGGGGTGATGTTTACCTCGCAAGCCTTTAGAGCCGCGATAAAACTTTTAACGAACAAGGTATAAACTGTATCCCAAACGCCCAGAACTGCAGGAAAACCCGTTTATTATTAAATCCTTCTTCGCAGTAACAGTAGCCTTGTATTTTTTCTATGGAAAACGTCTGAGTCTTACCACAAGATATATTAGAATAATCTAAGATGGTAGTTTTGGTAACTTAATTTAGCAAACTATCAAATAGTTTCGAGGGAGTGATTATGTTTAATATTTTTTTATTTTTGGATCACCTCTGTAGCGCAGTGGTAACGCGCCTGCTTCTTTCGTGGAGCACCCGGGTTCAATCTCCGGTACCGGCATGAGTTTTTTTCCTCCACTGCGAGGTCTGGCACGGGGTGCACTCAGCCTCGTTAGGTCCCGAAGGGGCCATTTGAGGAGCTACTTAATGGAGAAGTAGCGACTCCAGGTTGTGAAGATCGCATAACTGGCCGGGAGGGCTCGGGGAACTGACCATGTTCCACCCTCCAGTGCTGCACTCCACTCATGACGACTGTAGTTGTCAGAGGTGGGGGACACAGCGGCCGGGCGGCAAAACTTGCCCCTTCATGGGCTGTTGTGCTGGGGTTTAGCTTTAGTTTAGCTTTATTTTTTTATTTTGACTGTCACAAATATCCGGCTTAAAGCAATTAAGTCACCTGAACAACATGCTTCATGCATAAGTATTATAAATGGCTACCAAACTACAGGTGTAAGCTACCAATGAACTACGCTAAGCAAGGTGGAAGAGAACATACATAACACTGGTAAAACGAAGGTGCAAGTTTATTGTACAGTATATATACTAATTATTAACAAAATAAGGGATATGACATTGAAATACTAGTTCTTGCTTAGATTGCCAAAGACCAAATGTGATACCGCAATGTACAATTTATCAGGGATGTTCAAATATTTTTCTGAGTTAGGAGACAAATACCGACACGGGTGGCCGATGTCGTTAAGATACACGCTTGTGAACAAGAAGTCCGCGGTCAAATGGCAAGAGGACCGTCCTCCCTAAGATTAGTCCTGGAGAATTTCCTTTCGGAGACATTGTTCATCACATCTATCATTAATAGAATTGGGATTTTCGAAGGATTAAATCCAGGAGGGAGCGAAACCCGTCACTAGAGTGTCGGTAGGGAAGTCGCAGGTAACAAACCACGCCCACTCATGTTACAGTCTCATGGTGTTTGCAGACAGCACAAGGAATGGTTTTGGGCATCTGTCGGTGACTTTTGGCTTTCCAGTTTTGCATTCTTTTAGTGATAATGGTTTAAGTGTATACAACTGGGAGCTGCTTAAGAATTCCTATACCTGTGATGCCACATGTAGTGAGAACGGGCATTAGACACTACAAAACGAAGATAAATTTCTGATCGTATTGGTAATAAAATCCCGGAACAAAACACTGCCACCGGAATTTAACTTCAGAAAACACATACCAGGGAAATTTATTAATGTTTATTAACGTAATCTTTATTTTTATGAGCTGTAAATCTTAATATTTTTATATTCCATCCTTGGTTATCAACCTACTGTTGCTCAAAATATTGATCCAGCTCTATCAGAAGGAAAAAGTCATGCCTTGATAGCTTGACTGTTTGTGCTAAGAAATAGCTTTGAGTATATATTTCACAACATCCCAAATGTTCGATCTTTATCTCAGTTCTGAATGCTCCTCCAGATATAATTAGCTTGAAGATGCCACTTTTGACTGTCTGTTACTGTTCCAGGATACATTTGATAAAAATATTTTGCAATTGAATACGTTGCATATCCGACATATCTAATGTGTAATTTATGTGTTTCTCGAATTTTGAGAGAAAATCTTGATCGAATGATTGAGAATTCATCTGAGCAGTTTTAAGTTCTCTGTTACTTTGTAGTTCACAAGAAAATCAATGATGCAAAGCTTGGTGCAATTTTAAAATTATGTATTATTTCCCTTTGTGGCTCAATTTAGCAATGAGTGTCAGTCACTCATGTGACTTAATACCGCCCTTTGATTCGTAGACAAGGGTTACAATGGAAGAAATGGGTTAATTTTATTTTTCACAACCACCAAATACAAAGTACAACACATATTTCGTACCGCGCTTATCCTTAACTGTGTTATACGGGGCTCGTTGACGTCATAGATCTTTCAGTTGACTGACACTGCCGCTATCCGGTATTAAGTACTCGGAAGCATTTGCAATTATTTTAAAAACAGTAGGGATATCAAATAAGCTCATATAACCTTTCCTATTTTGTAATACAGTGCAGTGTTTGACAATCAAAGAACAAAAAAGAAAGAAAAAAAAAAGAAGAAGGAAAAAAAAAAAGAAATAACATTATTAGATCGTTAACGGGATAAGGTGGTAATGTTTTGCCAGATGGTGAAACACCTAAGTGTAAGAAATAACTTCTGAAGCAATTTCGGAAATCACCCTTAGTATTCAATATATAGGTATTACAATTAATACAAGGTAAAAAAGATGGCGTTAGCGGGCAATATATAGCTCATCAGCACTCCTGTTATTTATTTCTCACTTTTATGTTTACATTGTTTGTAACCAATTCCTTCAATAGGTTCTTTGTATGCATAATGACGGTATTTCCTCTCTTTCTCTACCAAGTACAACGAAAACCAAAACAAGAAAATAACCAAAGAGCATTAATTCCATAATTTATGGCACACGTTAAACATCGAGGCTGCGGAATATCTTAGAAGGGAACAAAACCGACGCTACTAAAATGTTCAAAATAATGCTAGTTTTAGTAAGGCAACAAAAGGCATGTTAAACGTCAAAGGACTTTTACTTTCTAATTACCTAAAGAGCACTTAGAAAATGTCAGCGCCGGCGTTGTACCCCAATTAATAATTAATTAAGAGGAGCACTACATTGCGAGCCGCGCTGGAAATTTTCTACATTCTAGGTAACAAATTTGTAACACGTTCCTTGGCAAGCATTAGACACCAGACTTGAAATATCTGCAACAGAACTTAAGTTTATTTTTAAGCGATCCTTTAATTGGCCACAAAAGCTAATTGTGTGTAACAGTTTCTAAGAAGTAATATTATACCCTGAGCGGAAGACGTAACAACGACAATACCTTTACTTTCTTGAAGTACCATGTCATTTAAAAGCTACATTAAATGTTACTGGTGAAAGACGAAACCCATGAACTTTTTATTAATTTTTATTTTCCTATTTAAATGCAAGATGGCCTTAATACTCAAGACAGCTAACATATTCAGAAAATACCCTTGACTTACTACCTGAGATTTCTTTTCACTTTCCCAGCTAAAAAACATTTACTTCTTCAAATTCCTTATACTTATAACACGGATTCGTACTAGAACTCTGTCCAAAATCCTCGAAATAGGCATTGTGTATACAGTGTAACTAAGAGAAAAATGTGACGTGTTGCACTCACATGACTTTCCCTACTCTTGTACTAACCATTCTTACAAACCCTTATTCCTATATCTTCTTCGTGTTAGTTGAGATGAACATTTGCATTTATTATGTTATTGTTTATCTTCTTGTAGGTATACGGAGAAATGGGGATACAGTTGGCTTTGAGTGGCAGTCAAATCTCTTAAAGCTTTCAAATTCCGTTCTCTTTGCACGGCTAACATAACAATGTTTCATTTTACAGAGGTCCCCAGAACACACACAAATAAGAAGGAATACCTCCGAAATGGTTCACTCTACAAAAAATGTATTTAGACACAAATTGTGTTTTTTAGGAAGATCTACATTTCTGTAGATTAAGATTTGTTCTATCTCGTACGGTTTACCAGTTATGCAAAAGTCATCCTGAGTTAATAGGACTACATGGGCTATACCCAGAAAATTCGGGATATACATATACAAGTCATAAGAATATCTCAAACATATAGATTTTGATCAAAATCGTTAGAGTAATTTTCAAAAAATAAAAATTGTAGAAACGTTTTCCATGTAAAGGGTAGTTATGCTGGAGCAATTTTCTTTAAAGTCTTCGTGTCGCATCCTTAAAAGATGTTAAGCTTAAATACCAACGTTGGATTTTTACCGACTTTTCGTTTTTGGGTTACGCTGTCCACAGACCGACACACAGACACAGACACACAGACACAGACACACATACACACACACACACACACACACACACACACACACACACACACACACACACACACACACACACACACACACACGGACCTTTTTCTAAAAATGTTTTATTTTTTATTCAGGGGACTAAACCTTAAGTTAATATTCAGTTACATTTGAAGATTTATGAGGCACAAACTAAATCCTAAACTTGTGCATGCATGCATACAGGACCTTTTTAGCATATATGTGATTTTCATAAATCGAAATGTAATAGTTTTAAGAATTAGCTATTTTGAACTAAATTACCTGGTTAACTCTGGGAAAAAAAGTTTGAGGCATCAAATTCAAAAATAACAGTAGCTAACAACAGTGTTTAAAACGAAATGCATATAAGAACTGGACAAAACTGCAGTAGGTATTTATAAGCAATCCTCACAAATACTTCTTGCACATTCACTCATATTGGTGTATTACAAAGTACACTATACACACCTAACCACACCTAACTCCAAGTTCTTGGGAATGTTGCATTTGAGCATCTTGGCAATGTTGTTTCTCAACTCTCGTAAGAGGTGTGGAATACTCATCCTTCTCTGCAGATGTGCTTCAACTAGCTGCCTTGCCAACGATGTGATGAACTCAAGGCGTGATTTCTGATGATTTTCTATTAATTTTATTATAGATAAATATGTTACAAATACATTTACCATGGAAATGTTCATCATTGTAGAAAATATAAAGAGGCCACCTTCTGCAAACGCTGTTCCTCTTCCTTTTCACCACTCATATCAGCAGTCACCACTTATGTTTCTCCATTTTGTATTCTTCTTCAGCTCTGAATCATTGTTGCGAACACTTTCATAGTCCGGATCAAGATATGAGTCCTCGAAATCATAAGTCACTAACTCATTTGCAATCGATAAAATCCATTTATCACATCAGCTTTCATTTGTTTGCCTAAAATTGACGCCATGTTTTTGAAACAACATACCACGCAATATAATGCATTTCGTTTATTGTCATCTCCTTCTCAAACATGCCACAATGCGATATGATGTACTTACGTTACTGTTATGGTGGGGTCACCCAAACCTAGCAGAAAAGAAAAACATTACTAATGACGTATACACACTCTTTGTACCACAGACTCAACATTCAACAACTTAGGGCATATACTGCCTGAAAGGTACTGAGAACCGCAGCGTCACACAGCGGAGAAATTATGTTTCACAGAGTAAATCATCTTCACTGGGGTCTTGCTGATCCTGCCATACCAGTTATGGGGTTAAGATAGTGGTAGACCGACACCTTCCACTGAAGCGGCAGATGGAACATATGAAAGTTTCTCCAAACGCATGCCCAATGGCGACTGGGGTATTGTCATTCCACTAAAGCTGACTGGTTTGAATAGAAGACGGTAAACGTATTTGGTAGAGATGAAATCCTCAGCACAACTGACCTCTGGACGAAACATTTGAATATTGTACTAGAGGTGCCAGGGAGGCTGGGGAACGACGGATTCTGGCCCCAAGCATAGCTTTGTCATAGTAAAATTTTCATGTGGTCCTCTTGGTCATACTTGACACGCAGTACATAGCAAATAAAGAGGGCCTGAGGCTTTTAGTAAGCTGATATGAGATTGAGTCCTCCCTTCACTATAGAAAAGTGGAATTGCTGGTGGGGCAAGTTATAACAATAATAGTTACAGATGTACACACCCATAGTCCTCTTCACTGCAAAAACTTGTTTTGGTGATATGAGAAGTACTTGAGTCAAATACAATTCAGATTCTAGCGAAAGCAAATTTGAATGTGTTAGATCAACACATACCATGTTGATGTGGCAGTTAAGGTATGTTTTAATAGTTACATTTTGTTTTGAAAATAAACACGTATGAGCAGAGGGAAACGTAAAAGTTGTAAGACCTGTTATGTTCATGAACAGTTTGCCGAAAGCTTCATATTCCCTTTTTTGTTTTGTGTTAACGCACTTTTGGAGCAGCGTTTCTCGTTACTTCGTTCAACAATGTGATTAAAAAATGTAAACATTTGTACCCCAATCCTCTACCTATTCCTAGCATCTGTTACACAGTCGTTTGGCAGTTTACAGACAATACTCAGAGTGGTTTTTATCTCCTGTAAGTGACTTTTGGCCGATGTTTTTCACCGTTCTTTGTGTTGATATAATTGGTTTGAGTGTTTGGTAACTTGACTAAAACTGTTTAAGAACTTCTATGACTAACAATGACAGTGTTTATGTTCCCGTTATTGGTAGAAGCACTATAGTTGCTTGCCATAGCCTAAGGGGGGATGTATGCGGTTGGGGTCAAAAAATCAATTTTGTGTTTATCAGCTTATAAATTAGTTGGATACCATGAGAATATTATCCAAAAGTTTCAAGCTTATATTCCATCTAGAACTGTGTTAAAAATGTGTTTGTTTAAAGGGTTGCCTGAGGTTACGCCTCCATTCTGTCAGATATCACTCACAAAAAAGAAATAATTACTGCCACTTTCTTTCCTATTTGGGCGGGCACACTTTCAGGAAGTATAGTTACCTGGTTCAAGAAGACTGTGGCAAGATGGCAATTTGTGTGGTTTGTTTTTAAACAGATCTGCTACAAGTTATGGTTACGGCCAACATTAAACAATTTTTCCCAGGTACATAATGTTCTCATTTTTCTTTCTCAGTTTGCCGAAACCTAAATTTCCATTATGTAAGGTACATGTTTCTCCAAAAGTATTTAAGCTACTGCACTGAAATTTTGCACAGTTATTAAAGATATCAAAATGCATTTTTCTGTGGAACAGAATATTGCTAAAGTTCTTAGAAGGTAAGCTATTGAGAAATACATGTGATAAAAATAATCCTAAAAATTAACAAGATAATAAAATTCTGTTCCACAAGATTTCTTATTTATCTCTATGTAATGTCTGAAAAAAAGCTGAAAAGAATTGCTTCAGTAGTTTTCAAAAAAACTGTACCCTAATTTGATCCTGTATGTTACATATTTTAATCACCATAAATTAAATATAAAGTAATCATTTGTTTTGAAATTTTCTGGACATATTCTACATGTGGCCCTCTAACAGGGTGCAACATTTGGTAATTCTATCTTAAACAGAAGTGAGGTGATGTTAAAGTTTGTATGGGGCTGCATTTTCGCATACGGCTCCCCCCTTAACAGAACATGTTTGTGTTGTGAATTTGGACTGATATAACCAGGCAATTATGGGGATATAACACTGACCGTTACTCTGACTCGGTTTGCTCAGTAGTTGCACCAAGTGTCATCGGTTGTTTACTTCATGACGTACTGCAAAGGACCTCCCGAGGCTTCGCGTGTCACGCGTCTGGCACAGAGGGCCACAGCGCCCGGGAATATGTTCTAGGTATCATTTATTTTTAGATAATGGCTCAGCAATAGACCAAACGCTGTATATTCTTTGTTCCTTTAGAACACCTTGTTCAGCTGTTTAAATGAAAAAATCTTCCACTTTTTGGGTGTAATGTTTTTTTTATTTTAAACAACCTAAACGAGCGAAAAAATGTAGTGCAAAGTTGTTTGTTATACTACTGGTAATGACAAACATTGAATCCTGCCAAAGTGCAAAACGAACTCTAATATCTTTCCTTTAAATGTATAAGTATTTATGTAAACGAAAACGAGTGGCAAAGTCCAATATATAAACTTTTCCCCTTTCACCAAAGCAACCCGTGTTCAATCCCAGGAACCGTAAGGGGATTGTGGAGGAGAAGCAGTACGTGAGAGGGTTTCCTCCGGGTTTTCCGGTACCCCGCCATTATTCATTCCACCAAATGCTCCGCAATTATCTTTCATGAATTCTCCAATACCTCATTTCGCATTAATTCCATTCTTTCTCATCTTTCAGGGTTACAGGACAAGGCTGGGTGGTGTATTGTAAGCGAATGATGCGCGCTTGGTAGATATTTTTGCTTTCGGCATAGATTCAGGGCTATCCGGACCTGTCTGCAATGGGGTGGGCGTCGGGAGTTGTTGGTACGTCGATCTGGAACTGATAGGGACCCCGCAATATCAGCATCCGCCGCTACCTGGTTCGATAACACCCTTTGGGTTCCTCAAATCTCATACCTTCCCCGCGAAGGTATAGCACAGCACAATCGGTTCATGGCCATAGGTTAAATCCTCCTGCGACATTGGAAGAAAGGGAGGAGGAGGAGGAGGAGGAGGAGGAGGAGGAGGAGGAAAGGGTACATGCATATATGCAGGAACCTAAACTTACAATCAAAATAATATTTATGTCTTGCTACTTACAGTTATGCACTGGGTTGAAGCTCGTGACCTGTTATTTGCTTAGATGTAATGGCCTGGCAATACTCTTACCTGTAGAACAAAAAGAAAAACAGTTGTTAACTGCAAGAACAGCTTCATCATTCGTGAAACCTGTGACTCATAAAAGTCTGCCGGTTTGTCATACCACACAATGTTATTAGGAAAATAAATCACGCCCTTTAACAGTTTTCGCTGAAACCGTCGATGGCATAAAGAAAGTTTTAACAACCTCTTAGTTTGTTTCCATAACCGAGGGCATGTCTCTTCAATGCAGTCCCGAAGTTAGAAATAGTTGTTTACCATGGAGCTAGTTATTTGCCACTATTGTTGGAACTTCTTCTAAAATACTATAATTGGATACGTGCAGAGGTACAGCCATAGAACATTTCCAATAAAGAGGATCGGATGCTTCCAAACTTCAGAAAACTGAAAACCTTTTGCTTATATTTTTAGCGATGTTGTCTGCCACCCAAATTGTAACTTTTCTGAGGTTTTTGAACTATTAATTTCTTTCAGACTTCAAAATCCCTGGAAATAATGGTGTTTTCGTATAATATATACATTTATAGTGAGATATTCTTAATCATCATACTGGAACATTCAAAAGCGTTGAACTGTAAAGATACAAAATGTGTTTATTCACACTATGAACCCGAAATTGTTCAGTTTATTTTGCCAATTTTGTGTTTTAACAAACTATAAGGAGTTCTATGATTTTTAGTAAACTTTTTCCTCTTATTTAAAAACTGAAATATATTTTTTCACAGAAAGTTCATTAATATGCACAAATATACGCCTGCTGCTTTGTTAGAACATTGAAAACTGTGGAATTCGTGGACTTCTCTTTCACTATCTTATTTATACCTCTACTTGTTTGCTTAACTACTTACACAGGTTTTAATAGACTCTTTGATTCCTGCCATCCTATTCACTTAAATAGATTTTAGGATAACTGTTAGCTGTTTAGAATTGTAATTTTTAGTGTTATCTTAACTTATGCTTATCCCGACTCATTGTAAAAATCGACCTTATGTTTGCGAATTTCACAAGATAAATATTTTAAATGCAAATACTTAGGACTTCGGTACTATAATTTTCCTGTTTGTCACGAACTAGAATATCTCAGACTTAACAACGCTTATGTTCATAAAAGTAATAATTCAATAAGTGTAAAATCCTGCACACTTCTTGAGAGTAACTTAAGCGGTATTGGGCACCGTTTTAGCTTAATAATTATCGATCCTCAATTTGAGCAAAATGATGTATTCATTGAATTCACAGCGTTTGTCATTGCTTGTTATAAATTAATATTTTGTTGCAGTAAGAACTACTTTAGGCCGCGTAGTAGCCGAGCGGTTAGACCACCTGACTCTCACCAATGCGACCCGGGTTCAATCCCAGGTAGCACGTGGGATGTGTGGTGGACACACGGGCGCAGGGGCGGATTTTCTCGGGGTTCTCCGGTTTCCCCGCCATCATTCCACCAATTGGTCATCACGACTTTTCCTATCATCTTTTGTCATCATGTTATGCCATGCGCTTCCTCGCTCTCACACCCTCGGTGTGAGTGACTCAGTTAGTTAGACGCTGGCCTACTGATTCCAAGGTCGCGGGTTCAAATCTGGCCCAGACCGATGGTTTTTAAGTGTGCTGTGGGATAACAGTACGTAGCACTCAAAAGAAATGCAAATTGCTGATTTTATTAAAACAAATTCGCTGCGATAAAACTGGTTGGATTAGACAGGTGAGGTTGGTGCAAATTCTTGCACTTTCTATTTGACTTGTCCACCTGAAACATTAAAAACATCGTTAAAAGCGATGTGAAATGCGCACTGGACAATATTTTACTTACTTACGGCGTTATCAAGAAACTACAGTAGTTTTGTACGTACTTCTAAATGTTCTTTTGTCTTCTAATATGCATGTCGTTATGCATTCTACTATCCAAAGCTGAATGCCTGAGGCTATACACGCGGGAAGGTTTGACCCTTCCTCTCCAACTGTAGGGAATCACTTTCCTAAGTTACGTGATTCATGAAAATGCACAGAGAATGGTAATAATGTTGGTAGAGGTTGTTATACACGGCCTATACACGCGCCGAGAATCCGGATGCGTATGACTTTCTTTTATTATGGAAATATAAAAGCTAACAACTGAAAGGAACGAGGCGACAAAACCAGGGCATTTTGAAGAGCGAAAAAGATAAAGTGGATATGGCAAAGGATGGGTTGCACATAGTACCACATATCACTTCAAAGCAAAAACGCAGAAAAGCATTTAGGTTATGCAATTTAACAACGAGCACACTTTCACCAGAACGCAAATTACTATAACAGAACATGGTATAAAAAGTAACATAATTGACGAACATGAGCAATAAGATTATTGTAATAATCGTACACGCAATGCTTCCCATCTTTCTTGAAATGGGGTTTAAACATTAATTTTATATTTCCATTTTAGATCATGTGATGGAATTGGTCCAACAGTCAAAAGCTGCCTGCATCTACACAGGATAGAACGGTAGCAAGTCAACTGGGGTCCCTCATGTCACATAAGAGTGGTTTACCAGACCATGAACCGCTAATGCTCAATTGTTCCCCAAGGACTTAAGATACTTAGTGCAAACCGCACCATACTTCACAGCTTAAGAAAATATCCCATACGGGTACAGGCACCGATCCCCCATTCCCTACCAGCGTATGTTGCAGCTCTAATTAAGCATTATAGTGAAGTTGAGAAAGTAGATGAATCTAACAGAAGGAATAAGTAGACAGCGGATGTTAGGCAAAATGCCTATTCTTTATCACTATAGATATCATATAAACCACTTAATTCTAGTTCAACTTACTACCCTTACTTTTTATAACGTTTAATGTGCCCGTTTTTGCCTACTTTAACATGTAATCCCTCCAAATGCCTATTCCCGTTTTCTCGAGCAAAAAAAAAAAAAAAAAAAAAAAAAAAAAAGGATTAATATGCTTGACACACAGGCAATTTTGCAACTCATGGGCTTACGACACGTTGCACATCAGTTAAATTTGTTCTACTCACTATTTTGTGCTACAAGGTGCAATTAAATGTCATGCAGAGAGAAACAAAACAGTGGTAAATTCACTGGAAGTTGTGGATTAAGTTACTTAGACAAGTCAGGTTGTTCCTGGTGATGCAGGTCAATGCACAAGAGAAAAATAGGAGCGGATTCTTCAGTAGAATTGTGAATTTGAACAATTACAAGAGCGTAGTAACGATTCTTAGCGGTGAAAACTGCTTCAAGTGATACTGGTCCACAAAATCTTGTGCTTTTCAACTACGATCCAATAACATCAGCAGAAGTGGATGAAAAATGTACGTACTATCTGATAGGAGGCATAACCTAAAAGTGGAAAATTTAAAAAAAAAAAAATCTTGTCATTATGTGTAATAAATGCATCTCTCTTAATGAGTGACAAAAGTTACTGTATTAAAAGTGATGCACTAGCGAAATTACCAATAGGTACGGTTCATGCAGCTTTTTCGTTAGGCGCTAGTATTATATGTTAATTTGTGTGTTATCCACATGCATCACGGAACTAAATTTGATTAAATATTATATGAGTTGAATGTTTTGTTTCAATTGGTAAGAAGAAAAATGCAAATAGTGTTCATTTTCCATATCCATTGTCTATTTTTGCTTGCAGCTGTAACGATTTTAGCATCCAGTTTCACAGTTTTAGTGCCTATTTTTCTCGCTTATTTTTGCACTTTCGGCTGCCTTTTTGCCTGCCTATTTTGAACCTTTTAAGTGTGTAGCATCTGGTCTGTAGTAATAAGTACTACATTTAGTAGCAAGTAGGGGTAGTTTCATCATTGCACAAAGAGTGTTTCCACCAGAATCACCCTTACCAATGGCTCGCAAGCCATATACTAGACGTGCCACGCCCTCTTAGCACTAATGTAAAACCTATCTTAAATAGATTTAAATTTTAGTGAAATATATAACTTATATGCCATTTTATAGCTAAAGTACCACAGATTATGCTAAAACAAAAAGTCTGATGTGCCTCACTCACATGACTTTTTCTACTCTTGTACCAACTATTCTTACAAACTCTTATTCCTATACCTTCTTCCTGTTAGTTGAGATAAATATTTGCAGAAATTATCTTATTGCTTATATCCTTGTAGGTACAAGGGGAATATGAGAATACAGTAGGCTTTGAGCGATAGTCAAATATTTTAAAACTTTGAGAGCCCGTTCTCTCTGCACGCTTAGCAGATAAAAAATAAATAACCATGTTCCATTTCACGAAAGTTTTCTTTCCCAAAACTGACACAAATAACAAGGAATATCTCCCAAATGGTTCACCCTACCAAAGTATGTATTTCGACATAAATTGTGTGCTTTAGCGAGACCCACATTTTTGTGCATTAAGATTTTGTCTATCTCTTAAGGCTTACGAGCTGTTCAGAAGTCATCCAGAGTAAACAGTACTACTTAGGCTATAGCCAGAAAATTCAAAATGTACATTTAATTTGTCATACAAATATCTTAAACATATGACGTTCTAATCAAAATCATTAGCGCCATTTTCAAGAAAATCAGAATTTCCGAAAAATTTTCCATGTAAAGGGTAGTTTAGGGTGGGACTATTTTTTTATTTTTTTTTTTTTCAAAATCTTCGTGTCGCATCCTTGAAATACATTAAACTCAAATACCAACTTTGGTTTTTAACCGACCTTTTGTTTTTGAATTATGCTGTCCATAGACTGACAGGCAGACCGTTACAGACACTCAGGCAGACAGACATTTTGGATTCAGGGGTCTCAAAACATATATTTCCTGTGAAATCTCGACATCGAATTTTTGGGTGGAATACAATACCTACCTTACCAGTAGAGAAAGTAAAACACATGTCAAGACTTTTTACTTCTCCTGCGTTCCTTATTCCGTCTCAAAATGTGGATCTACAGAAATGTGGCTCTAAATAGTAAGAGAAATCAAACATTGGTGTTTGTGTTGTGCAGTACGACGCAATAGAATTAGAGAGTGCATTTTCAAACAGTAGTAGTGCTGCTGTAGGAAGTTTGCTATCGAGGGAGAAGTAGTTTATTTTTCAGAGAGTCTAGATTAGAAAACCTTATCTCTTAACCACTCCCTCAACTGGTTGCTTACGACGCAGAAAGAAATATCAAGTCGACTCTATTTCACAATAACGCCTCAGCAGTTCTGAAAGGTACACCGTCACCTAGATGTAACGTTCATCATCAAATGGAATACTAATTAACTTGAGTGAAAGCATGTGAGCCAGTACATACATAGTGAAGGTGAGACGTTACTGTAAAATTAATGAGGATACCAGTCAGTCCAATTATATACTAACTTAGGAAACATGTTACTTCCACAGAAATGAGTATTTCTTTTATGAATTTAAGGTCTAAGTAATCGCACTGACTTCAAAATGGAAATCAGTATATTGAGAAGCAAAGCAAAATGTGTATGCTATTCAAAATTTGAAAGCAGGTGAATTAGTCTGGTTTTATTAAATTCTATTAGAGCTTCTTGAACATTATTTTGCATTCTACCTACACATTTGTCCACTACGGAATAGCGGGTTAAGGGCACTGGGAGGTTATTTTTAGCACCACGAGGTTAACTTAGACCGATATTAAAAATTTAAATATAGCAGCTACTAATGATTAGAATAAATATAAATTTGGTGTGTTTATAGCTAAAGCATTTGTACATTTAACTACTACATAATAATTAAACTACATTCACAGAATATCATGCCAAAGGGGCATAAAGCACACTATGTATCCTGAAAAAAAAAATGTTACACCTCATACTTCAGGTACACTTTTCTTGTAGGATTTTGAAGCTACAGGCACCAAATTTTTATCTGAATAACATAAAGCATAGTTTGACATCGCCGGTTAAACATAAATCCTATGTGGTTTGTATTTTGCACATAAAAATATTTAATTCTATATAGGAAAAAATATGGTAATATTTTTAAGCATTAAAATTTTTTTTCTCCCCTTTATAGCTCTGATTCATAAAAGCTTTAATTGCCTGTACTCAGCAAACATGGATAAATAAGCCCTAAAAATTTGATATCAATATCTCTTATAGTGTTTGAGAAATGTGTACCTGAAGTGTGAAAAATCAAGGTTTCGGGAAATTGCGATCAAAGCTGAAGTACCATTCTTTTCAAATTACACATACTTTCAGAACATGCCTGCTCCATATTCCTGCTCACTTAAGTTTTCCTCATCTTTTCTTTTCCTTTTCTTAGTTCTAGCTTTATTTTCAAGCAACTGAACTGCCCTTTTTGCCTCCGAGAGTCAACGTATATCTTCTTTTATACCGGCTTCCTTCATATTCTGACTAACTTTTATACCCATTTTTTCCATCACTGTAAGTCTACCACTGCAGCCATCATTATAACAAATAACTATACCTGTGTTATATATATATATATATATATATCATTTTAAAGCTGAAGAATTATATATTTTTTTAACATTAAAAACAAAAAATCGATTTTTTGAAGTCAATCGACCTCCCAGTGCCCGGGACATGGGGACTGAAACTTCAAAGTTCTGTAATATGTAAGCTCCTGACTTAAAATATTCTGTAGGTTATAAGTAGGCCACTAGTAAGCTGTGTAGCAAGTTTCATATTTATATGATTATTGCTTAATGAGCTATTAATTATTTTATCAATCAATAATATAAAATATTGCTCATTTTAGACACACCTGGTGCCATTATTTTTAAGTAGGTTTATAATGTTATATGCCTCTTATTTGTTATAATTATGAGTACAAAATCAGTTATTACTTTTGTAATCATAGCTATATTTGCTAGGATAAAATTTTATTTCTATTTGTATATAGTCTTATATAAAATTAGGCAAATATCTGTAACTTTTATTTACTAGTCTTTTTTTAAAAACAAATTTGCCATAAAATAAAAACAATAACTAAGCTTGCTCAAGTGTCTTTGCACAACATTCGTGTAACTTTTCACTACAATTGGTTCAAAACTATTGCGCCAGTCTCAATTTATGTTTTGAAAAATGAAATTTTGATAAAATTGAGTTTTGTGCAAACATGCCATTCAGATATATTTACAGGCTACCTGTATTCTCAGAACTGGCTCGTAGTCTTACAATACGATCTCAAACAGTGAAACTCGACCCAAACAAGGCTCGCAGTGCCACGATACGTACTGTAAAGCAATATTTGTTTCAAAAAAGGGAGTATAGTAATATTTTTCCAAAACTATTTCAAAACAGGTATTACACTGGGTGCTTTCTGCCTGCCCCTTCAGCTGCACATCTAAGTATTTAAACGCTCACTGACACCTTAAAAATGGTAGCACTGAAGATTTTATTTATGCAGCTGATTTCTGAAGTTTCTAGGTACATTTGGAAGTGAAAATCTGAAATTCGTAAATTTTGTCAATTTTTGGCCAGAATTTCAGTCCCTGCGCCCCTTGAAGAAGTAGCAGGCTTTCCGTAAACACATTGTATGCAAGTGTGACGATAGATAAGGGAATATCACAGTTCTGACCAAGTCTTTGTAGATAGCTTCTGAATGTACTAAACAATTAAGTCATTTTTTGCATTAGTGGAAGCTTAATCTTTCCTCAGTGTGTTATTTTTGCAAAGTACAAAGAGCGCCAATGAAAATCTTTGGCGGATTTTGTATCGTTTCTGGAATCGTTTGACGCATGTCCTTCACCTATCCTATCTCAGAGCGTGGTGGCTTGGCAACAGCAATAAGGGGGAGAAGAGGTATGGCTACCAGTCATACGAGGTCTCTATGACAAACTGAATGGACTCATTCTATCCCTTTCACTTTTAGCCAATACAATCGACGACCTAATCATGTACTTCCTTTTACGCCATTTTGCAACCTTTGTTGCGGTTATTAGTGTCAGAAGGAATGGCGCACCCTAGCACCGTGACCTAAAGCTACCAATGAAATGGCCACGGCTTCGTACAGCAACAAATAATTGACATAGACGCGACATGCAGTGAGATTTTCTTTGGCGCTCTTTGTACATGTGTGGTTTAATTACTATAACGAAGATAAGTCTAAAGTGCACATTATATTCTCACTCTGAAACTTCTTCATTGGTGGTTGTTGCAATTAACGACAAAACATACACATTTACTACTTTGGTCCCTCCATTGTGGGAATTGCATTCCAGCGGTCCCGTGTGCAATTCTCGATAACCAATCAATCTAACCAAAGGATTTCTTGTGGTTTTCCTTGGTCACTAGGCGAACGCTGGGCTGGTTACTTTCCTTCCCGCAACTTCTAGTCTCTCCATTTCATTTCACAATCACTTCCATCTAGTCGTTTCGGGTCGAAATTGTCGTTAAGATGCTGCTACTGATGGAGTTTGCTCTACGTAACTGTTGTTCTCGGTGTAGGGGTGATGGTGTGGTCGACTGTTGTTGGGGGGACCTGTGTTGAAAATAGTGAGACCAGTCGCTACGCGAAGACTGGTCCGAGATGAATCTTCAACACAGGTTAGGGCACCAAGCTCACTCGCGTTCTTTGCGCCTGGTTCCAGCACATCCCCTGGACTTGTGACATACAATAACCTGACTATAAGCTCGGTATGGAATCTCTTTCGTTTACATTCTACCTTTAACCTCTCTATTGTTTGCAAGTGCAATATAATTCGCCATATTTTAGTGATTAACACTGCTTTCTACTGGATTAACCGTTTAATCATAAACATCATTACCACATTCTCACAAAAGTATTTCCAGACTATGGCAGCCAGTTAATGTGACAGTAAACCCAAATTCTGTAGAAAGGCAGTACCAAAATAATCATTTTGAGGTTAGAAAAGGGTGTCACAGAGGCTTTCTTTTGCGCTACATGTGTCAAAATTCGCACTACGCTGTGCTGTGAAATATTGGTACCAGATAGAAATGCTTGACTTACGCACTACAAAGAGCACAGTACAGCAAGCGCATGTAATGCTTGGTTTCTTATCGTGTACCAGTAGACATTAGTTGAGACATACAGACAAATGTGATTTACATTCCATTTTGACTGGTAAATGTAGATGTTTCACAAGTGAGATTTCAATTATGTTCATGCAGCACTTGTGATATTCTGTGGCAGGAATTTCCAAAGATCAGCGCCAGGACGAAAGCAAATTAGGTTGAACTGTTACAGGACTTCCGGCAGTGACGCCTTAGACAACAAACCAACCGATCCCTCGTATAGTCATTTGGTTTGTGCCAACCACTCACAATACCTTGTTTCGTCTGCCATCAGTGACACTTGACCTAGCAATTACGCATTCCGTAGAACTTGGTCGCCAAGAACTTCATTAGCCAAAGGTACAGGTAGAACTTAATAGTTCACAAATTCAGGCACATAAAAATGCACGTATGCCAGCTCTGAGAGCTAGAAAGGGACCAAGGTCCTTAGAATTTAACAAGTCAAAGTAAAAATAGTGTTCTAAATGCGAAGAAGTAAAGTTTCAGCAGCGTGTGATGTAAGAACTTCTATGGAGTGATGGTGAAGTAGAGGTGACGCAACTAAAACTTGCCAACGAGAGCTATGTAAATCTTCGGTGCTACTCGGATAAAGTTGGGTTGGCCCTCCCATTTGAAGGCGACATGATATCTTCACTCCCCCCCAGTGTACTTGCCGGTCTCATTGTCCACTCTATACCCATTCATTCACTGCGATATGCACTCCTCGAGACGGTTACACACTGGAGCCCGTAATAGGGATACTGTCACCCTGCAGCAGAGTAACGGTACGGTACGTTTACGAAAATAATCGTGTGCACAACATATAGATTGGCAAGCTGTGGCTGCGGCAAATCTAGACCGGACTTATTGAGAAAAGAGTGTGCACTTCTAATATCCCTATCTTTTCTTTCGTGTCTTACAGAGGGGTTTTACTGTAATCGATTATTGGCAGTCGGTAGCGGCTAAAGACCATGTTTAGGTAATACTGTAACGGTCATACCGGGTTGCAAACATCGCGGTAGAATAGCATCAGCTGTTGTGGCTCTTCTCGTTGTCTCGCCCCACCCTAGACACAGGTCTAATCATTACGCCCGTCCCACTGGTCTGACGCCATCACATCGTGCAGTCTAACGTTGACCAAGTAAGACCCTGGCCCGGGATTTGGCCAAGCGAACCCGCTGGCTCTAATAAATGGCTAGTCCATCGACTCCGGGTTAGCATTATTTGTTCACTCCAGATGATTGCCAAAGCCTCCCTGGACTTCTTTCAAGTGCCTCTTCTGCTCTGAGCATACTTTGGGTCTCTCCCCGTGAAAGGCCGTTGCAATACACAATGGGTGGTCACCTCAAAGAGAGCTCCACCTAGAATTTCAGCAATTCACAGCAACTTGGGCCCCTCAATGTTGCTACGGAAACTGTTATTTTGAACCATATAATTATTGGTGCATCAATAGCTAGAAGGTATACTACTTCAATTGCTAGTTTCTCGTGCTAAGATCGGAAAACTTGTTTTATTCTTCATCCTCTAGCAGTTCATTTATTAGCCTCTATTACACTATCAACCAACCTAACTAGTGTGAATTCCGGCTCACGAATATCCTGGTAAAAAGATACCATAGTTCGCTAGTGTAGCAGCCAACAGCAGCCTCACATCGTGACACCTAGAAGCATACCTAAATCATGAGAAGAAACGGAACGCCACGGTATTCCTCTACCAGCCAGGGAAAACCATGGAAAACCGAGGTCAGAATGGGCGTTCGACGTGAATCGAAGTTAGGATCTCCGGAATGCTAGTCTACATATTACCGTGGAGCCAACTCACTCGGCTAAATCACAACATATAGTTACATATAATCAGAACTTAGAGCCGTTTACAGGAAAACAAACCGTTGGAATATTTTTGTATGGAACTGGATTAGTGTAAGCTATTCAGGATTCTCTTTCAAATGCACAAAGTCATACTCATATCCTTGAGGCCTGTATATAAATCTGAGGATTATATCTCTAAATAATGGCACAATTTGACTACACATACGACTCCCTGTGGCATAAGACTGCGTCTTTGTGCATTGTTAAGACATTTCTTTGCTGAATGGAAAGGAGTGGCCGGCCAGTGCTTCTATAAAACTTCCTTAATCACCTTGCCACTACCAGCCAGCACAGGCCCGTATTCATTTCGAGAATGATGCTGAGCGAATTAAACCGTTTTGTCTGCTTCATATATCTTTCAGCTCTCGACTCAACAGCTAGTGCGAGAGAGAGGGAGAGAAAGAAAGCAGTGGCGGTGTCACCATTTCTACATCTTTAACTCTTGGAGGTTTTAAAGTTATCTACATCGATATATATCCTTCTCTCCCACTCTCTCCCTCCCTCCCTTCCTCCACCTCTCTCTATATATGTTGTATATTGGGTGTCCCAAAACACGCCGAGAACGCCTGGTATGTTGTGCGGGATGACAAACTGGTCGGTTTTCAAATAGGAACCTCTGTCCGGAAATGCACGGCTTGGACGCTGGAGAGTGTCGAAATTTGGGAACGAACGGTTGTGACAGTGTGCTAACACTAGTTTGGTATCTTAATGTGGAAGGTATGCAATCCTTTAGCCATCTGTGTACTGAGATGAACAACCTCAGCATAACATCCCTGCGCATGTGCTAAATTCCTCCATAAGGTCCTTGGTACGTATCCTACAGCACTACTTGTACAGTTTCCAGTACAGAATCGTTTTAGTAGCAGTGCGACATGATAACAGCGGTGGAAATGGCCGAAATGAACTCCAGCACACTTTGAGTAAATGTGTGGAATCACCTCAGCGTCGCATATTCACATCGATCGATTGCTAGAGGTTCATCAGCTTATAGTCTTAGGAGACTGAAGGGGAGATGAGAGATACCCCACGATGGTGTAAACTCGGTTGCCAAGTTACCTCCAATGTTATTAATGCTATTTTTGCTCACTAATGTGCAAATAGCTCTTAATTTCAGTTAAAAATTGAACGAGTCCCTGGTGTTATCTCGGAAGTAAAGAAAAATAAGCTTAGAAATAAATAAATCCCCACCTAGGTATAGTGTGAAATCTGCCATGACATGGCTGCAGAGCAGAGAGTTTCAGAGTGGCAGTTCCACGGGTAAAACAGATTTTTACAGGATGATTGAAATCAACAAACCTTGAGAGGTTTCTAAAGTGGAAGTATTTTGGGTTTCATTGGACCACACTGTCGTTTGCTTATCCCCATACATGCGTGATCTCAATCCCGCAGAACTAGCTTGGGCCAAGGTAAAACGAATAGAGAAATGTAACATGTGACTTTTTCTTACAGGAATTGCAGGATATAATGCTCTAGGGTATATCACCTGTGACCAAAACAGACAGGCAGGGTTTTCGAAAACATGTACAGAAGATAGAAAATGATCAATGGGAGAAAGACGGAGTGGTTGAGAATATCATTTATACTTTATAAGCTAAATATACAGCAGCAACTAAACTAAAAATAACATTTAAGTTCCGCTATTTTGAGTGACTTTTTTGCTTTGATCTAGCGTGAATACACATTCCAAGGTTGGTACTACTAACGTAAGCGCCACCAGAAGCTGGAATTGTTTACTGACGTACTCACTAGCAGCATTCCTCCCAGAGACCATGAGCTGGTAAACAAAATTTATAACGAGCATTCGAGCATTCATACATGAAATCGGTGCCCGGGTGCGAGTTCTGGATGGCGGATACAACGGGAACAGTAGCAGCAACTCTACCATCCACAGAAAGTACAATGTGAGCTTCGAACCGTGTATGTTATTCAGGCAAAGGTTATTGTAACGCAGTATTGTTAAACCGCAATTTGCGCCGAATGTTATTTTCAACGTCGAGTCCTGCTTTACGTGGAATGGAGGAGCTAGTAATCAGGCTAAATAGCCACGTACGGGCCGACGAGAAGTTTTGCGCTGTAATTGTGAGACCATCAACACTGATTTACAGAGAACGCACAGCTCGGAACAGTTAATGATTACACAATGGGTCCATATCCTCCCACAACTCGCTTAGCTGATCCAATGTACACATTATTTCTGAGAGACGCACTTCCTGAAATTTTAAAGTATGTCCCACTTATTATGGTTCCAATATGATGAAGCCCCGCCTCACTTTGGAATGGTGCACATAACCATCTTAATCTAAGCTTACCAGAAATATGGATAGAAAGACGAGTTCCTGTTTTCTAACCAGCTGGCTCACACGACATCTACTACCCGTGGATGTTTGCAAGAATCCAAGCTGCCTGTGATTTCGTTCACATGACTCCAGGAGTCTTAGATCGGATGCGACAGAAACTCTCCCGACATTCTCAGTCCTGCATTGACGCTGAAGTACGTCATTTTGAATACCTCTTATAATACACATTGACTTACCAACACTATACTGTATTATCGTTATTCCACATTAATAAATAATCCATAATGGACTTGGTGTATCGGTTTGTGATGGTGAAGTTTCCGGACCAGAGTTCCCTATCTCAAATTGGTTTATCCACCATCCTACATCACCCCTAAAATTTTGTAACAGAGTCACAGAAGTATCCTATATAAACGTGTGTATACTTCTCAAAGTGTAACTAAACGTTTAACACATTACGTAAAACCGTAACCGTCTACATCCTTCTTCAGGTATATACGTACTTTAACGCTTAGCTTATCCTATTACAGGTAGGTACCTATATTTGGGTGCACACACAACGAGGTCTATTTGGAACCATTTCCAGCCTGTGTAACTAATTTTTAGAGTGAATAGAAACCCTCACAACAAGAACATGATAATAATGATGACGATGATAATATTATATAAGAATAATATTAATAAATATGTGCTAAGAAAATCTGCCTAAGCGCCACCTTTTCCGCCCTAAATGCCACTTGCGGCCTCTCTGCTTGGAGCGAGGCCAAGTTATAATATACTTACAGGTCACATTCACTTGCCGGCCCTCATAGCCGTGGTCGCTAGTGCGTTTGTCCTAGTGCTCCACTGCACAGAGGGTCACGGGTTCGAGTCCCGCCTCGGGCAGGTTGTTTGTGGTCGGGCGTATGCCTGCCAAAATGAGTGCGTGTTCACTCCAAAAAAATGTAGCGTAGTTTTTTTAATTATTTTAAAGAAATAAACTAAAAACATTACCAAATTCTGGTTATTTATTAAAATAATTTTAAAGTTTTGAAACTAGTTGCAGAGACACAGCAGCTATAACTGCTGTGCCATTAAATGGCGGAAATTATAATAATTTATTTTGATTATTTATTATTACTGTTTTAGCAATACAGACGTATAGATCGACAACACGAACCCTGACCGATCTTATGGAGTGAGATCTGCAGAATTAACTGCATCATTATTTGTGGAGTGTAACCTGCTTGAACAGCCCACTTTACACAGAAGACTTCTAGTTACTTCTTAGTAGTGTTCATCCCCGTGCTTAATATATACGGCATCACAGGCGGAGTTGATCGACGATACATGAAATCAAATTATAAGTATTGGTAAACAAAATGTGGCTACTACATTTTTTACCCCTAGAGCAACATCCCTTCACTGGTCAAGGTTAACCTCTACATCTCCATCTCTCCCTACATCTCCCTCCATCTTTCCCTACATCCCCCTCTGTCTCTACATCTGTCCCTTTCTACATTTCTGTTCCCCAACATGTCCCTCTATACCTGTATATTTGCTTCAACGCATTATGTACATGCTACGTCGTGTTGACATATTAGCATTTAGAAAATATTTTAGAACTTCTAAGCAATATGCTCCTTTGTTTCTTAAAGAGATTATCGTAGCGTTCCCGTATATTGCACAGATGTAAAAGCTTGGCATAAAACAGTTACTGTTCTCACAGTTTAGGTAAGAATAGGTCAATTTTAGGGTGAAAGTATTGCTATTTTGGAAGAAAGATGCTATAGAGGCTCTGCTAAAGCTTCCAGGGTAAAAGGAAGATATTATTTATACGCGTTCGAGTTTGGTGAGTTAATTTGATTTCATTTTTTCCCATTTAAGAGTCTTAGGTCACTGCAACAACATTTTTCAGTACTTTTAAAGGTCTATGATCTCCTACACTATGTCTTAACAACTTTTAGAAATATATCCTTAGAATACCTGCACCGTTAAAGTTTCGTTATATATTTAAACCGCTATATTTCTACCGCTGAGAGCAAACCAGAAAGCAGATCCACTCAGACGGGAAAAATGCCCATGTTTCAAACTGCAAGTTCCCGTTTGGTAATTTCAAATATGCAAGGGGATAATATTAAACAGATGGTAAATGGCTATTACCACATTTTTCGGAAGAATCACAGTGAAATTGCTTTGTAATTTACTTCAACTTGCTTTTAATTATATTGTTTGTACTATGAAGCTTCAATTAGTTATAAATACATGCTACTCTGTTAAGGTCTGATGAATAATGTCAAAAATAAAATCCCCTAGGCACAATACATAACACTTAAGAGTTGGAAGAATATATACCAAATTTCATACTTCTTAACCGCTGATACGGATCAAAAAGAAAAGAAAGTGATAATAAGAAGTAACGAATGCTTGCTAATATATTGAGGCTTCATAGTACAATCACAAGCTGTCACTCTATGCAAGGTACTATGGACCTAGCTTTTATCTATACACCACTGCCACCATGAGGAGGAAAGAAGTTGAAAGTAGAAGGGAAAGAAAAACCTAATTTTGGAATAATGAGCAGCCTATATGGAGCAGCGGCAAATACTGCCAGCAGAAGCTTGGGGATGGCCAAAAATATAGTGACGGTTACATCATGATTGTGCCAGTAACAATGAGCGTACAGGTGCATCAATTGAGGCAGAATTCGTTTTATAGCTAAAAATCTATATGCGTTTCTCTACAAGTCCATCAGGTATAATGAGCCGTATATACAGAGTGGAAGGGAAGTCATTAAAATCAGTGATAGATCTCGCTATTTTGGAACACATTTTGTACCTGTTTTTGTCTCTGAACATTTCCTACGGAGATATATTAGTTTTTTCGAAAACAAGCTGGCAACACTGTAGATTGTGTGGGTGTCACTTTCACTCGGTCAGTACATAAACAAACACCGAGGCGTGGTGTCTCCTGAATGTAAACAAATAGCATGCTGTGTTCTTCCATGCTTACTTGTGAGTGTAGGCCAATCACAACCGTTAGTTCCCAAAACTACTCTGTAAGCGACCGACATGTTCACATCCAGAAGCCTTTTCAATTCCCTGACTACCCTCAACGCAGCGTTGTCCAGTTACTTCACGTCCGAAAAAGCTGTTCGGAGCATTCCTTCAATTCTTTTAAGTGATCAATTATTTCTAAATCTTGCGTAATGTCCCTAATTACTACCAAAGCAATCTTCGTATATTCTTGTGGACTTATGCATCCAATTTGGAACAAAAAAGAAGGAAACTATTTTTTTTTCTCAAATTCGGCTGATCAAAGTACAAAATGCCATTAGACTTTTTTGTTTCTAATGCTTCTGTGAAGCACATTTTAAGAGGGAATTAAAAAAAAAAGTCCCCTAGTCTGTACTCTTAATGTGTAGAGCTCTCTATCCTCCTAGATCTGCAACAGTAATAAGCATTGCCAGTGTCACACATACTTTTCGATGCCCCTGATGTACTAGTGGAGTAGCATTATTTGCGAAAGAGGAGGATGAGTATTAAAGACAATAGACATATCATCCACGAGTACGTTCTCTGAGGCACGTAATGAAAAAACCTGATGTGTTGCACACGCATGACTTTATCCACTGTTGTTCTAACCATCCATACAAACTCTTATTCCTATATCTTCTTCGTGTTAGTCGAGTTAACATTTGCAGAAATCATTATATTGCATATTTCCTCGTAGGTACAAAGGGAATATGGGAATACTTTGAGCGATAGTCAAATCTTTTAAAGCTATCAAATTCCGTTCTCTTTGCACGGTTAACATATAAAAAATGAACAACGATGTTGCATTTGACGAAAGTTTGTTTTCAAAACTGACACAACTAACAACGAATATCTTCGAAATGGATCACTCTAAAAAAAACCACTTATTTGACATCGATCGTGTGTTTTAGCAAGATCTATTTTTTAACAGTACGATTTGGATCGCTTACGGTTTACCAAGTATGTAAAACTCATCCAAAATAAATAGGCTAGCCAGAAAATTCAAGATATACATTTTATTTACCATAAAAATGTCTCATACATGTGCAATTTTAATCAATATCGTTAGAGCCATTTTCAAGAAAACCAAAATTTTCTATGTAAAGGGTAGTTTAGGGTGAAGGAATTTCCTTGAAATACATTAAAATTAAATAAGAATTGGTTTTTAACCGACGTTTCGTTTTTGAGTTATGCTGCCCACAGTCTGACAGACGGATATACACACACACGAACCTTTTTCTAAAAATGCTTCTTTCTGGATTCGGGGGGTCTGAAAACGTATATTTCCGGTGAAATCTCGACATTGAATTTTTGGATGGAATACAATACTTCCTCTACTTTACTATACGTTGCAGAGTAAGTAAAAATATACTTTGAAACGCTTGTACCTCAACATTTAGCAACTGATGAGTAAATGCATGAGTACAAGATATTTGTGCAGTTATGTTACAAGTATCGGTAATAATTATACTAAGTATCATTTATGCGGCAACAAAAATGTTTTTACAATTGCGTCAGTAGTTGTTACCAGGGCGAGGCATTTCAGTACTTGACTCTTCAATTTTAGTGCACACGGACCATAACCCACGAAATGCCGGGCAGTGACAACGTAAACAAAGCTGTATCTTATGCGCACTATATCAAAGAACGTACAGCGACGTACAAAGTAAACGCGTACCTGTATATGAGCAGGATTACAGGGTAGCTATTAAATGATACATTTATATACATAAAGGATATAACACAATATATATTGGAATTACATGTGACAGGTTAAATTGTTTATCTATACCATTGTAAAGTTATACATAAATATTATTCTCGTAACCTGTTGCAATATATGAAAATATACATTTTCGTGTCTGAAAAGGAAAACTAGTACAGCACGCCTTGCATGCAATGCTTTCTCCATCTGTAGAGAAATGTTCTGTGTTTAGCTCCACAATTTTTTGCATCAATTTCTAATTATAATCCTTCTTTGAGGCATACTTAAATACTTAGTTTAATTGCACAATTAACCCAAAGTTAAGTTCCCTATTCGCAATTACTGCATTATACTGCACTATGCATCCTGGAGCGGCTGTGCCTAACACAGCCAGTACCTGACCTTGCCCTAATGTCCGTGTGATTGTAACCTGCAGTACTCTCTTGGTACCTGAAAGGCACGGAGATCCCTCACCCTGTTCATTAAGAAATCATGCTGAGGTATACTTCGATCCTCATTGTTTTAATTGATAATGAACTATATGAGTGCTTTTACCTAATTTATGCTGTAATCATGTTACAACTGAGTAGTTCAATATATTGCAGAAGTTAAAAAAACATACAATTTGTAAGAGATGTATTAGAAGTTCCTGTTATTGGTCAAGGAAATTGCAGACCAAGTTGTTAATGGGCTAATGTTGGCATAACGTTTAATGCAAAGTATTGTAACAAAATGACAAGATCCAAGATCCGGTTACTTTTCTTTCACTTTATTGTCCTCTAATTTTACTACAAATGAACAATTGCTAGTCCTTTCTCCTCACAATTGTTCTTCCAATAGTCTCTCTCAGTCTTTCTGCACCTTCACTGACTCTTTACTATCATCTTTACTATTATGATACAATCATTCGATGACACATACGTACTCATTAACAGGCTGGGCGACTCACTTTGGTAACTAAAAGCTAACTGTACACGACGACTTACACAACTTAACAACTCAGCTCAAACTGACTCAAAACTAAAACTACTCTCTGACTGCTCGCGCTGTCTATAGTCCTACTTATACTGGAGCCGATGTCACGTGACCCTTCGAGATTCTTCCATACACACGTGCGCAATTACTCGGCGAGAATCAACGAGAAGCTTCTCGGCCCCTTTTGTTGTTATCGCGCCGTCACGGCCGCGCACACACAACCGCTCCAGGCCCACCGCCCCCCTTCAATGTCACGGTATATAACATGTCGTAGACTTTTGCTGCAGCATGCTCTATTTTACGAAGATACTAAAGAATTCATGAAACGCTGGCCTATAGAGCAACTTCATTCCACGCACCATCTGACGGAGACTAAAAGTCTTCAGAGTGCGGTTGGTTTTATTTCAGGTTAGATTAGAGCTTCATTGTATCAGGAAGAACTACGAAGAAATGTGTACTTTCGCAGACTTTCAGTATACACCGAATTTTCACGATATATTTAGGATCTAGGCTAAATGACAAGCTTCCGCAAAAGCCTACAGCACGTGCAACAAATTGTCGCACCGTTACATCCCGCTATGGCGTCTAAAGTTTATATGCAGATCACTAATAATAGAGTAATCAGGAAACTATTGAAGCAGGGAACAAGCACTGAAAGATTTTTTTTCTATACACAGAAGGCCATTGAATCGAGCCACATTTGCACGCCACTAATACACCTTTTTAGAACCGCGTCGTGTTTACGAGCCGTCGCTTATGTCATGAGTAGAGTTGTAGAACTACCGTAGGCTATGGTAGACTATCACACGTTAGTGCAGAGTACGGTAGTATTCCTAGTAGGATTGGTCAGTTGAGAACCTACCCGTGTTACTTGCACGTTAGGTGTGTTGCATACTTTTGGGGCGTTACCTCATCTCGATCGCGTTGTTTGCGATCATGTTTTATTGGATTCCTCTAGAAACCGGGAGCATTGAACTCTGAACTTTCTCGTAAATAAGATAGGGTGTTTAAAGGGCCGCTTAACCTACGAAGCATTAGCTTCTTTAAAAACATTTGGAATCTCTCCTAAGTACACCACAGTTCAGATTGAACACACTGGTAGTGGTCACGGGGAAGCCTATTTTGAAGTGCAAATCACACTTTTTAATTTAATCACATTGACCAAAGTCATGGCCACAGATTTGGTGATCATTACGTATGCATTTCTTATTCAGTTACTTAATTCATTGTGTTTTGTATTATATTTATTTCTCCACCAATGTTCCCAATACTACTGGTAATCATATCATTTACTACGTCATTTGTATACTGTATAAAAACCAATGAACCCTAGTTTTAGTAGTAATCATGAGTATTCGCCCAGAGAGAGGGTCAAGGGTCAAGGGTCAACACTACACGAAACATTCCCATGCACACAGTAAAGGGCTAAGAACTGTGGATTTACTAACAATATGTACTGATAATAGTATTGACTCAATTTTTATCTACACGCCACTGACACCATGAGGAGGAAAGTGGAAGAAAACAGAAAGAAAAGGAGAGCCAACGTCCAGATAACGAGAGGTTATTGGAGCTGAACAAAACAGTGCATATAGAAGGGCATTGAACCAATCTGGTATAGCACGCCACTGATACCAGGAAGAGAGAAAGAGATGGAAATGGGAAGAAAAGGAAAACCTAACGTCCGGGTAATGAGCGGCCTATTGGAGCGGCGGCAAAGCAGTGACAGATGCCTGCTGTATACAGGAGGCCATGGATGAAAGATTATTCCAAGCTATAACGTAATTTCACCTTCAGTGTTCTCGGTACAATTTTTCAGCTTAGCAAGCGCCCATTTTCTGTCTCCCTAATGACTCTGTAAAGACCGCGGGGAAGAGGGAATCGCTTGTAATTCTTAGAAATTAACTTGAATTTCTTTCATTGCGAACTCCGCTTTTTATTACTGTGTGCTCTTCCCTCAGAAATTACGAACTAGATTTTGACCTAACAAAGTAAAATTCATTAAGTTATACATTTGAACTTAGGTATATAATATTTCAAACCCATGAATTTTATGACTGTTATGGTAAAATACCACACTAAGTACATAAACCACAAGAGCACTTGATGTTTATTTTTCTATTAAAAGCATAATTCGGAAACCTTCTATAAATGCACGCAGGTGTAGATAAACTTGATTTTAATAATCCTAACGTACCTGTACTGCATGGAAAACATTTTCACACAAAACCTTCCCATAATGAGAAGAAAACGATTTCGTAATTACAAATTAACAATGCTGTATACATTTCATCAGACAAAAGAATAGAAAGTTTTCTTTCATACGTACACTAAATGGGAACGTTAAAATGAATTTCCATTTAAAATTTGATTTGATGTATGTCGGATTTCAAACAATTAAGTACCCAATTTTAATATTAAAAATATTTCACTGTGGAAAAAATTGAGAAAAACATATCCTTTTGTTTCTACTTAGTATATGCAATTTGTTTCTGGCCGAGTACATTAAGTAGACATGTACAACGGATAGGTGAATAAACTGCGTATATTACGCTTTAGATAAGCAATACTGCATATATACCAGGTGCAAGGCAGCTTACTATATTCCATCTAATATGTGCTTCATAGAAGCATTACAAACAAAAAAGCCTGATGGCATTTTGTACTTTGATCAGCCGATTTCGAAAAAATAAATGTTTTTGTTCCAAATTTGATACCTAATTCCAGTAGAATGTATGAAAATAATCGTCTCTTACTAGTAAGATGCGTAGAGTATCTTATTTCTGACATAGCTTTGTTAGTAACTATGGGACATCACACAGGATTTGTAAATAGTGAATCGCTTAAAAGAACTGAACTCCGAGAAACTTTTTCAGACGTGAAATAACTAGAAAGCTTTGCTTGAGGTTGGTCAGGGAACTGCACCGGTTTCTGGATTTAAACATGTCGGTAGTTTGCAGTTTGGTGTAATGTTTCGGGACATAATGATTCTAATTGGCCTACACTCACAGTAAACATGGAAGGATACGAGACACCATGCTGCGGTGTTTATGTACTGACCTGTGAAAATGACACCCACACAATCTGCAGTGTTGCCAACTTGTTTTCGACAAAACTAAAATATGTCCGTAGGAAATGGCCAGAGACAAAAACGTTAAGATACAAAATATGTTCAAAATGGCGAGATCTATCACTGGTTTAAATTAATGTAATGACTTCCCTTCCACTCTGTGGAAGGTTGGTTCTTTATAATTTAGGTGCAGTTATAGTTTGTCTTTCTCAAAGCAAGTGTACCTGCAAAAATAATTTTAAACTTCAGATCTTCCAGTTCGTACATTATTTCCGTTTTTCTGCTAGAATTCGAGTATGGCAGTTAAAAATTACATTTTTTTTTATTCCAATGTGTATATTAAAAATGTTTAGTGTTCTACAAATTAATTTCAAAACTTGTCAAAATGTTGACCTTTATTCATTATTCGATTTCTGTCACTATGTTGTTTGCGTTCGTGCTTCTTTTCGCTTTAATTCATAAAACAATTACATAAAATATTCCACTGCAACTACATTTGTTGCTAGATTCGATCATACAGCACAGGTGTATTCCAGGGATTCCAGATTTATTTTCAGTTTCCGAAATTTCAGACGCTTGACTAAAGTTTATGCCTAAGTTTATACATAGATAGTAATATCAGGGAATCTTTAATAACCTCCTACTTTATTCCAAGACCACAAGGGCACTAAAAATATACAAATATTGTAATTCATTAATTTGGTTTTTACTAACAGGCTATGGCCAGGATCATGCCAGAGCCGCCGGGTGCTAGAATTTCGTCCCGCAGTAGAGTTCTTTAGGATGCCATTAAATCTGACATGAGGCTGTGGCCTTTAAGCACACTTAAATACCATCGCTCTCGCCCGGATTTGAACCCGTGAACTTGCGATTAGTAGGCTAGTGCCTTCCAAGGTTACGCTCATTGGGGCCAACTTACAGGGAGAATGAGGAACTTTCCGTGCCCTAACTTTCAAAGTCAAGTTCATTTGTATGACCATAGATTCAAATACCTTATTCGCCTATACGCTGTTGCTATAATCGATTGTCTTTGTGAAGAACTCATGAACTTGAGGTCTTCAGTGAGTGACAGACGAGTTTATTAGCAGGGATGAACCGAGACGCAAACCTTTCGCCGAAAAAGAGGCCAACCATGTATTTAATTTTAACGCAATTAAAAGTGCATGTACTGTATCATAATAAACACCTTTTAATGTATTAATTGTGCTATATACTTTATTAACACCTGATTTTGTTCCATAACCCTGGCACCACAAAACGTATGAGAGATCAATGCTTATTATGGTTACACTATAGTGATCGAAGTGAAACTTGTTCAAGGTATACAGCAAAGCGATAGGCAGTTTTATTTACGTCATTATGTCGTCAATTTGGCCAAAATAGCTTCAGAGCTTAATTACCAGGCACAGGAATTTCTAAGCCTAAAAACCAAGATGGTAGGGGATAAGGTTCAACTGTCGCTGGACAATAGGTAGTACGGTCACAGCGAAAAACCGACCTCCGTCCCTCGTGAAACCCGTTGGCTTTGCATATAGGACTTCAACCAGTTTTGCATGCCGTCAGTGATCCTTGACCTCTGGTATTGTACATTCTTTGTAGCGGTAATGGTTTGAGGTAGACAACTTGAAACTACCTACGTAAGATCTCGTATACCTGGTAATTACATTTTATAACGTAATTACTTTGGGACTAATATCTATTTCCCATTGTGTATTTATGTACTTAAATTTTTACTTGGCTACACCGGCATGCTAATGCTCTTATGATATTCCTATTAATTTATAAATGACAAAATGCACAAGATACTAAACTCCTTTTAGCCTCCCTGTGGATTTATAAACAACACGGAAGGAAACTTGATAGGTTTGTGTTTGCAGCTTGAAGCAACAAGATGAAATATGCCAATACAAACAAATTTTACTACCAAGAATGGAATGTTTGCGATTAAAACACTGAAGCTTACAGCGTTTCCAACTAATAAAAATATTTACGGTAGCTCCTGTTAGATACTGTATAAATAACGTCCCACTTCTACAGAATAGAACTCCCGGTTTAACTACTTGATTATTGCAGCAAAGTTACGAAAACTCACATTCAATATTCATTAAGGTAGAGAACACTTGAGTAGGCGTGGAATTTAGTTTAGACCTTGGCATGTTATTTTATCTGATGTCGAACTTTGACTTTCATCATCTTCTGAAATATTTTCTGGAATCTCTTTTGTGCACAAGTATCTAAAGATCAGAGGCACCTGCAGATTACGTAAAATAACTGTACTGAACTCGTTTCACCTAGCACATATCGTCCACTATGTCTCAAAAACAACAAAAATCAGGGGAACTAAGCTGAAATAAATAGTGTTTCTCGTATTTGCGAAGAAGTCTGATATAGTGCAATATTGTGTAGTTGGAAATACAAGAAAACAACGGCTTCTTCTTTAAGTTGAACGAATTATGTATTCTTATTCTTCAACGGACTGCCTTCCTCTTTGTAAGACTTGAGGATTCACCGAAGTGAAAAATGTGATTTTATAAAATATTGCAGTTAGAGACTTAATTTTTTGCATAGGCATTACTGGCAGCCAAAGAAATGTGTGTACCAAATTTCATTCCAATATCTAGTCACATTCTGGATATCAATTTGACTAGGTATAATCAAAATCCATCTCCTCCAACAGATATTGAACAACGCAGTTGAACTTTTAAAATTGTATCTTTTATTACCTTTGTGACAACCTAAGTATGGAAATTTTAATATAGTGAATAGGTTTTCTCAAAAACAGTTTTAATACCGCAAAGTGTAAAAATGCCATAAAAACAGTGCATTATTATGTTAATTACTTTTTTAGAAGTATAAGCAATATACTCAATTCCAATAGTACATTTTATTACCCATAACCTGAACTATACGGGGAAAAATGTAGATCTCAAGCAAGATTTTTGTGGGAAAAGATAGATTTTGAATATGAGAGAGTAACAAAAAATCGTTTCCGTGAAAAATGAGTTTAAGTTGAAATGGAAGGCAGAGCCAGAGGCGAACCACTTTCAAAATGGCGTCCTATATATGGGTTCCACCCTCCCTAGGGGATTAAAACATCGAAGGTATATTCTGTAAGGTATGGGGCATTATTGCAATAACAATCCAAAAATCTATATTTCTTACCAAACGGGCTAAAATATCACTTGGGTGTTCCCTTAACCAAGCACTTGCAAGACAATGCTCTGACAATAGCCTGTCGAGAAGCAAGCAAACTTTGGATCACAGCATACACAGCATGGGTGATCAGCACCAATGGCTGGTATGGTGGCGAGGAAGGACACTCGAGTTATCCAACCCAGGTTCACCAAGGAAGCTCGTGAAAGTGCTTTCGATCAGGTTGATCGGACCGGGGATTTGAACTCCAGACCTCCCGAATGCGACCCATACACTTTATCACTGTTCCAACACGCTCGGTGTCCAAATTGCAAAAAATATGTGTTGCACTCACATGACCTTCTCTACCCGTATGCTGTGCCTTATTTGCCCAGATGCTCCAACCTTGAAGATCCGTAGTATCCATATATCCCTGTAGCTATACCACTCGCAAAAGTTAAAGGCATATGAACGCTGGCCAATGCTCAAGCGGAGCGCTGTTGCTAAGCGTAGTGCGTGTACCGGTAGAGGTTCTGTACATAAGAGCGCCTGAGATCCATGCACCACATTCGGCAGCGCTGGTAGGAGGGGCAAGCGTAGGATTCGCTGGAGTCTGCAGTACGCCCCGCCTCCATATGCCTTTAAGTTTTGCGAAGATTATAGTGCAAGCATTAACAGGGAATAGTCTGTGAGGCTTATGGAGGGATGTCATTGAATGTAGGTATATATTTGACCAAAGGTATTGTTAATTTTGGAAGAATGATTGTGAGTTAAAGTAAGCGTTGCCCTGTTTTATCTTCAGCAATAATAATTAATATCCTATAACGTATTCAGTTGTAACATTTAAATCATATTGTAGCGTTAATAAGACAGAGGGAAAAAATACAACGCTATGCGCCATGTAATCTGCTGCTCTAAAGGAGGAGCTTTGTCAGAAATATGATTCATAAGTTTGTATAATTTTATATGCCACACAGATTATATAAACATTACGTTCCTGTTAAGGCAAAATATGAGGCAGAGAAGAAAAAGGCGTTATATAGGATTCGATCTAGAGTCAGACCACCACCGCTTATTTGCAGTTTACGCTTGTAAGCCTGGCACCCAACACTAGAATAGCTTTTACATCTAGTCCACAATTTAATGGAAACAAAATGAGGATATATTTTCCACATGTGTACTGAAGTTAAACTAGCAGTATTCTTCCGTTAATGTAGGATTGCTGAAATATTGCTTTTCGAAACTACAAGATGAGCCAATGGCTGCCATCTGAACAGGAAGAGAAGAATATGGCAAATTTAATTCTCATAGTATTCATACAAGAACGCCTGAGAATTATGTCACCCTTCGCGCAGGTCTTGCTGAATTTGAGTGTTTACTTTTGTGAAAGATAGTACCTAACTATTCTTATAAACGCTTATTAGTTTTATCTACTCCATGTTAATCGGCACAAACATTTACAGAAATTACCTTGTTATTTTCTTGTAAGTGCAAGAGGAATATGGGAATACAGTACGCTTTATGTGATAGTCAAATGTTCTAGTCGCTATGCGGGGACTTTGAAATTCCGTTCTCTTTGCATGGCTAAGAGATAAAAAATTACTAATGAGCTGCCATTCGAGAAAACTAAAATTACGGTAAAATTTGGACAAGTAAGGAATATACCCGAAATGTTTCACTTCACACAGAAACGCACTAGATATAAATTTGTGTGTTTTAACGAGATCTGCGTTTTTTGTGGAGTAGGGCTTTGTCTATCGCTTGCGGTTCATCTCTTATGCAAAGGTAATTTAAAAGTAAACAGGACTACGTGGGCTATATCCAGAAAATTCAAAATATATACTTCATTTGCCATAAAAATGTCAAATATATGTCATTATAGTCAAAATCGTTAGAGCCAGCTTTTGACAAAATCAAAATTGTCGAAAAAGTTTCAATATAAGGGGTAGTTTAGGGAGGAGTAATTTTCTTCAACATCTATGTGTCGCATCCTTGAAAAATATTAAACTTAAATAACAATTAGTTTTTAACCGACTTTTCGCGCGCGCGCAATGTTTTCATTTGGATTCAGGGGGGCCACAAAACATACATTTTCGGTCAAATCTCAGCATCAAATGTTTGGGTTGAATACAATGCTTCTCCTAGTTACCATACGTAGTAGAGGTAGTAAAAGATTTGAAAGTCCAGTTATTTATATTTCCGAAATCTTGCATAGAAATATTGAAATCATATTTTAGTTAATCTTAGAAGGTAAATATAACAATTAATATATTTATCTTCTTTTCTTTTCGTTACTTTCAGGTGCAGCAAACGCTTTATCTTAAGTAAGGCTAAATGATCGGGATGCACTTAGCCTCGTTAGGTCCCCGAGGGACCAATTGTGGAGCTACTTGAATAATAAGCAGCGGCCCCAGGTCGTGAAGACCGCATAATCGGCCGGGAGGCCTCGGAGCGCTGGCCACGTACCACCCTCCAGTAGTGCACCCCACTCATGGCGCCATCAGTTGGTAGAGCTGCGGAACGCAGCGGCTGGGTGGTAGGCCTTGGCCCTGAAAGGGCTGCTGCGCCGTGGGGTTAGGTTAATTAGTTAAGACTACACGAATCATATGTTTGAAAGGCGTCGCGATATTCCGTACTTTGTGTAAGAGGTGCATTGTTTCTAACAATAAAACTGCCCTAAATAGAGAAAAGATACATGACCTTTTACACAAAATTAGTGCCGTGTGTTAGATCGCGCCGAGCTTCTGTGAACTTACATTCAGGTGAGAATGTCTGGCGCAGTCATAACAGGGTGAATGCACTACTGCCATATTATATTATCAGACAGATACACAGAGAGATAGATTGAGACAGAGGGAGAATATCAACATATGTGGATATAACCAGGTTTTAACATAGTATTTACTAATTAGTTTTGCAGAAAGTAATCTCTTTCATCAGAATTTTCCTTGGAAAGCGAATTCTTTTGTCAAGCGTGTACTCTTGGGAGCAAAAAAAGTAGCTTATGTCCGCTTCTGTAAGGTTTCCACATTTATCTCACCAATACTAGCCCTTATAACATCGCTACAACAGGCTTAAAACAAACTCCGAGAAAGAAGTATAAAGCAATTAGTGATATTACACCGAGTGTGGAAGAAAGGAGGGTCAGAAGTACGATTCTCTCATGGAATCCACTATCATTCACGTAAACAAGGAGAGGTGATTTTTGCTAATGTAATATGAATTGATTCGCACATCTGTTGGGAGGGTGGAGGAGGAGTAGTTTTCTACAAAGCTGAAGTCTGCAAAAACTATAATGTTGTGACATCGGGCTCGGCCCACAACAAAGACGGACGGGGCCAAGCTACTTCACACCAGATGCCGTGCCGGTGAGTGCACAAAGACGTACAATTTCAGGCTGCCTCGCTCGACTGCTGTGTGCGTGACTAACACTCGAAGCGGCAGAACCAAAAGGGGCTTTTTACAGCGCCTTCGAGAAAGCCCTGACTGCGTCATTGCTGGCGCGTGTGTGTTAAACCCGAGAAAGGACCGTGTGTCTTTATCTCCACTATATAAGAAGGTCAGGAAGCAGCATTTACTTTTAGAGTTCGCAGTTACAGACATGAGTTGCTCAGTGTATCAGTGAGCGTGAGACAGCTTTGTGTGTTTGCGTGGTCGTGGAAGATGCGTCGGTGCGTCGTACAGAAGATCAACCAGCGTCCAGTGATTGCAACGTCGTAGTTACGGCATGGGAGAGAGAGAAAGTGGAGAAAGACACTGAAGGCACTGATTAGGGTTATGAGAAGTTCATGTTGTGAGTTGTGATATTCCGAAAGACTGTAGACTGTGTTAACAATGAGAAGTAAACTGTATTTGTGGTAAAACTTTATAAGACAACAAAGTGATGGAAAAGTGACTGAACTGGGTTTCGCCATTTTGTCAAAATTTATTACGATTGATTCTCCTGAGATAGGCATTGAAACAAGGGCTACAGTTTTATTACAATGCTAATAGCATTACATTCATACTACAAATAAATACAAAACTTAGCTAGCAGTTTCACTATCATAATTGGTCACTGTTTGGCAGTAATGTATTCCAATGAATACATTCTGCTATTTGATTTTTTCATTAAAACACACACAAACACACACACACACACACACACACACACACACACCACTGAACGAAGTCCGCAGGCTTTGTCCTTTTCGATCCTCTTGATACAACATTGGTATCCAGTAGTTGAAGCACAACAGGGTTTGAATGGCTGTGAAGTCGCTTTTCATGATGCATGTTTCTTATTTCTTCACGGACGGTATGCATTTTTAAATCCCTATGGATGCTGTCGTTCCTGGTGTACCATGGTGCATTAACGATACCACGTAGTGCTTTATTTTGCACATTTTGTATAATTTTAATATTCGATTTCTTGGTGCAGCCCCAGATCTGCCTCAGTTGGTTAGACGCTGGCCTACTGATCCCAAGGTGGCGTGTTCAAATCCGGCCCAGACCGATGGTTTTTAAGTGTGCTTAAAAACAACAACTCCATGTCAGTAGATTTGCTGGCATGTAAAAGAAATCCTGCGTGACAAAATTCCAGCACACGGGTGACGCTGATGTGATTCTAGCAATTGACAGCGTCGTTAAACAACAAAATAATTTAATTTAAATCCCAGATCCGCAAATCACACAACCAGATAGGTTTTAATAACTGCTTAAGCAATTTATTATGTGTAGAAAGTTGAGAATAAACCCTGATTAGACCAGTGGTAACATATGCTGCTGAAACTTGGGTATTGAATAAAAATGTGAATATGCTCTACGTGTATTCTAGAGAAAGATTATAAGACGAATATACGGATCAATATCTGAGAACATACATAAAGAATCAAATCAAACTCGGAAATCAGCCTAATACTCGAAGGGGAGGATTTGGTGAGATACATAAAATTGCTTAGATCGTGTTGGTTAGGGCACATTGAAAGGATGGTAAATGGAAGAGTTCCTAAAAATTTACTGCATAATGAGATACTAGGGGTGAGAAGGAGGAGAAGACCGAGAAGAGGTGGCTGCAGGATGTGGGACAGGACATGAAAAAAAACTGGAATAAGTCTGGAAGGGGAAAGCACAGGATCGGGATAAATGGAGGAGAGTTGTGAAGGAGGCCAAAACCCACAAAGGGTTGTAGCGCTAACTAGATAGATAGTGAGTTCAAAATGTCTTCCTAGAAACCAATGAATTACCAAAGTTAATTTGGTCATAGAATTATTGTCACCAAGGATATTTGGATGTATTCGTCTGCTTAGTTGATGCTTTTAATGAACGTAATTTATACCAGGAGCAAGAAGGTGTGACTGAATGAACGCACTGTTATTATTTGCTTTAGTAATATTGTTATGACTATTATAAGCTTAAGAGTACTATACTATGAAAAGCACATTTTCCACATTAGTGGCACATCGTCCTCCGGGGTCCAGGTGTAACAGACTAACCTCTTTTTTTGCCGTAACGTGCATGGCCTCGAAAGCTAAGCAAACTCAGTGCTCGTATCTCGTAGATTTACGGTACGTAAAAGAATCTCAAACCTCATAAAAAGCTTCTGAACAAAAATCAAGGGATCTTTCACGCCCATTATAGATTGAGGAAAAGGACTGTTAAGCAATTAAAGAGCCTCCGTAAATTAAAAAGGATAAAGATGGTAGTACTATGCTCGGCCCAAATTTTGAGATGAGTAAGTGACATATCAATCAGGTGTTTAGAATCAGACGACGCTTGGAGGGGGCAGAGCACCATAGTTCCATCTTTGCTATAGGAGTTACTTTTTGTAACTTATATGTGTAAACCTCGACAGCAGCAGGCGGCGCCGTGGCCGAGCGGTTAGCGCGCTCGCCTACCACCTAGGCGGCCCGGGTTCGATCCCAGGGACCCGCATGTGGTATTCGTGGTGGACGAAGCGGCGTCAGGGCGGGTTTTCTCCGGGTACTCCGGTTTCCCCCGCCATCTCATTCCACCGGTGCTCCATCTTCACGTATCATCAGTGTCACCGCCTGCGGTGCCGTAGTAGTAAAAGCGGGCGTTAAACACAACAACAACACAACTCGACAGCAGCACCAGGTTTTCTTTGAAAATTGTATATTTATCTTTGCAGATTTTGTCAACTTCACCAATACAAATCCAAAGATCTATGATATTGGAAAGCTGCTAATCGACTTTATTGTAATCTGACACATATTGATGCTTCCACTTGCATATCAACTACCTGTGATTTGCAAGCTCCCACCATCTATGAACACTAGCAATTTTAATACAGGTTCCGCAAGCTTGCCCTGTTTTCGATGCATATTGCAGCATACAACCTGAACTAAAGGGGTGCTTAAGAGGGGATCAAAGTGTCACTTAAATCGGTTTAAGACTTCTTTGAAAAATATGCACTATACGTTTAAACACAGTTATGCACTATTTTAAATCCCTATCTCAAGCAACTAAAGTTCTGGGGGTAATTTTAACAGCTGTGTCACTTAAATGGATCTCACATGTTCAAGTTTTCCTTTTTGCTATTCTTTTTTATTTGGGTGATGTATAATATATCGCATTCCAAAGGGTAGACCAGGATAAACGATTTAATATTATCTTCAAAGTGTGCAAAATGAAATGTCTAATTGGAATGTTGACATGTCTGTATTCATGTTTTAAAATCAGTTATGCGCCATTCTTCCTGCCTTTTGTCCGCTTTTCAACATAACATACTGTAAATAACAAATGTTCAGTCCAATTACTTTTACAGATCTCTTTTACTGACTATAACACAGTCTAGTCTTCGGTGATATTACAACTCACAACTGTTTTCTTCTCGTAACCTAGAATCACCCCTTTCTGTCTTTATTCACTTTCTCTGTCTTTCAAACGGCTGACTTTGACGATACGATCACTCAACCCTCATTAACTGCTTCGCTATCTTCCTTTCGCGTGACCTTATACAGGTAGCTCACACGCAGCTCACACACACAAACTAAAAACTGACTCGCCGCGCTCGTTGCATCACCCTCTTATTTAGTGAGGATGACGTGACACGGACCTTCCTCGAACCTCCACAAACAGGCTGGCCGTCGGACACTTCTCAAATAATCTCGAAGCCTCCTTTTTGTGCCACCACTCTGATGGTTCTCACGTGTTCACAAAAGTCGCGCGGGACAGCCTGACCTTGAGCGCCTTTGTCGCAGGCACCGCCAGTGTTGAGAAGCAGCCGGACCCCGAGCCTTTGCTATAACCGCTGTTACCACTGCCGTCGGCCAGCGTCACAATATTTTATAAGGCTATCTGAAACATGTTTCTCACAGGAGTATTAAGAAATGTCATTATAACAACATACATTTTTATTTCAGTATATCTGGGAGTGAATTTATTTTTATTTTGGTGTGTAAGATTGGGGTTAATTAATAAATCAAAAACGCAAATTTAGTAAAGTGAACCTTGACACACACTATAATCACTATAATAGCCTGTGTGAAGACGTAAGTCTATAGCCTTAATAATTTTAAGAGTTTTTACCCCTAACCACTATTTTTCAGACAGTGCCCGCTATTATAAACGTTGTAAACATTCAGCGTGGTAAGAATATGAGGGATTTGGCCTATATAAAGCCGTTTTCCTATTTCTAAATCGTTGAATATGGTAGCGGTAATTACACACTCACATCTAGTTCTGCCCCTTTGAAGACAATATTATCATTTCCTCCATACACTAAGGTACGTTAGGGCAAAGCAGAGAATGTCAAGAAAATATTTTTAAACCTTGGTTTCTCATTACGTTAAAAGCCCGCAAATTACTATTTATTTGAAAAACCAGAAATATTCTGTGTATAAAACAGTACATGTTAAGGTATAGACAAGTTCATACTTAATTAGATGCTTAGGAACAAAATGAAAAATTAATGTGGATTGAGAACTAAGCTAAGCCTAGAAAATAACTATTAAATACCTATATAAGCATGCATATATAGTCCAACTTGCAGAATTTCCGTGCTTCTTTTAGAGATTTGCACTGATGGACGCTTTCAAAGGATAAAAAATGGTGCGTGAACATCCTATAAGTAAACTGTGGCTTTCCTCGAAGCACCCACATAACCTTTCTCTCCTGTAAAATCCGCCAATAAATCTCATTAGGCAAGCCTTAATTAGGATGCAAACTGCGGTTCCATTAGGTGAAATTGTTTGACTTCACCGGCTACTTTCTCATTCATTCCCTTGACGAAGAACCTTGGCACTTTCCGTTTTAAGTCACCTTTCTCAACCCTCTTTATTCAATGGGCTTTCCTTCTGTTTCGACGTGCCCATTGAAGCCACACAAGCCAATGGTTAGAAAAGCGGTTTTTTAATGGAATATTTTACTATTTGTTTCGCATTTCTAAACCGTTTCCTCGTATGCTCTAATATACATTTACATCACTTATATCCGTATTTTATTTCATCTTGTACTATTCAGTATAATCTATAAGAAACAGGTCATGCTGAAACGTTTAAATCAGTCTGCTAATTTCACTGAGAAAGCAGCACTACCGTTCCGAGTGGACAACGGCAGTGGTGCAACAGCTGCTCCAAAACTTCGGCAAATTTAAGTTGTTCAAACCTGCGGAAATCTGACTAAATTCACTGATATTTTGATGGCCTCAAAAAGGAAACTTAATACAAATGTTCAACATGATATTAGGATAAATTAAGTAAAAATTGAAGCTATTAACAGTGAAGCAACAAGATTCTAAAATAAGAACAAATTAGAAACTAAAAACTTCACTTATCTTAGTATGTTGATATCCTTTTTCTATTTTTCTGACCCAGGGGTTTCAAGCTATATCCAGCTCATTCTCAAAGTCATATAAACAAAATCGTTGCCAAGCTACAATCTTTTATTTTTGTGAAAAACAATTATTCATATTCAATTTTTTATTTACCAATCTCTGAAAACAAAAATTTAAAAATACAATCCATAGATGGCAATTCAAAGTTCATGACATGGTTCCTGTTTTTTAAAATAAAATTTTTTTCCCAAACCATTAAATCTATCGGATTACTTAACTGTTTTAATAATTTAACCTCTGAATTAATTTCATGATTAAATGATCAAAAATGATCTGCCACAGCTGATTTATCAGTTTGTTTATATTTAATATTTCTAAAATGTTCTTTTATTCTGGTTTCTAGATGACGTTTAGTTTTACCAATATAAACTTTATCACAATCTGAACAGCTAAATTGATAAATGCCAGATTTTTTATAATTTGGTATTTTATCTTTTTTTGAAAAATTAAGTAAATTTTGTATATTAAATTTATTTTGAGGGACCAAATTTATTCCATATTCTTTAAAAATCCTTGTAAATTTTTTATTAGCCCATGGATGGTAAGTAAACTTTTTAAAAATATAATTATCTTTTATTTTTTTAAGGGTTGAAACTTCTTTGACAGCTTTTTGATACTTAAATTCCCCTATCCTTTTATGTATAAAATCTGTATTAAAACCATTAATTACTGCAGTGTTAATAATATGTTTATATTCTATGTCAAATTCATCTTTATTAAGGGGTATATTTATTAATCTATAAATTAAACTAAAAACAGCAAATTTATGTGCAAAAGGATTAAAACTTTTATATTTTATGTAATTATCAGTATGAGTAGATTTTCTGTAAATATCAAATTTCAATTTATTTTTATGTCTTTTAATTTTTAAGTCCAAAAATGAAAGGTATCCATTATTCTCAGTTTCCAAAGTGAATTGTATAGCTTTATCTTGTAAATTTAAAAGTTTTAAAGCATCATTTATCTGTTTATTAGGGACAACAGCAAAAATATCATCCACATATCTATACCATATTTTAAAAATTAAAGGGAATGATTTTGTAATTTGAGTTTCAAAAAAACTCATGAAAAGATTAGCAAGAAATGGCGAAAGTGGACTACCCATTGCCAAGCCAGAAGTTTGTTGAAAAAAATTACCATTAAAACTAAAGAAATTTTGATCTAAACAAAGATTTGTAAGTTTTACAAAATCATCTACTAAGTCATTATCTAATTCTAAAGAATTTAACCATTTTTTTAAAAAAATCAAAAGCTTTTTTCTAGGAATGCTAGGAAATAAAGAAAACAAAACCATTAAAAATTAAAAGACATAAAAATAAATTGAAATTTGATACTTACAGAAAATCTACTCACACTGATAATTACATAAAATATAAAAGTTTTAATCCTTTTGCACATAAATTTGCTGTTTTTAATAGTTTAATTTATAGATTAATAAATATACCCCTTAATAAAGATGAATTTCACATAGAATATAAACATATTATTAACACTGCAGTAATTAATGGTTTTAATACAGATTTTATACATAAAAGGATAGGGGAATTTAAATATCAAAAAGCTGTCAAAGAGGTTTCAACCCTTAAAAAAATAAAAGATAATTATATTTTTAAAAAGTTTACTTACCTTCCATGGGCTAATAAAAAATTTACAAGGATTTTTAAAGAATATGGAATAAATTTGGTCCCTCAAAATAAATTTAATATACAAAATTTACTTAATTTTTCAAAAAAAGATAAAATACCAAATTATAAAAAATCTGGCATTTATCAATTTAGCTGTTCAGATTGTGATAAAGTTTATATTGGTAAAACTAAACGTCATCTAGAAACCAGAATAAAAGAACATTTTAGAAATATTAAATATAAACAAACTGATAAATCAGCTGTGGCAGATCATTTTTGGTCATTTAATCATGAAATTAATTCAGAGGTTAAATTATTAAAACAGTTAAGTAATCCGATAGATTTAATGGTTTGGGAAAAAATTTTTATTTTAAAAAACAGGAACCATGTCATGAACTTTGAATTGCCATCTATGGATTGTATTTTTAAATTTTTGTTTTCAGAGATTGGTAAATAAAAAATTGAATATGAATAATTGTTTTTCACAAAAATAAAAGATTGTAGCTTGGCAACGATTTTGTTTATATGACTTTGAGAATGAGCTGGATATAGCTTGAAACCCCTGGGTCAGAAAAATAGAAAAAGGATATCAACATGCTAAGATAAGTGAAGTTTTTAGTTTCTAATTTGTTCTTATTTTAGAATGATATTAGGAGCTTTCCTAAGAATTTCTGAGTGAATGGCTGCCTGACTTATTCTCCTTACTCTTCTAGTATACAGGACTTGTATACCCACAAGAACTTATAAGTCAGACCCCGAGGTCACTCGCCCGTCAAAGAGCAGACGTTGGATCAGAGAGATGGTCGAGGAACGTGAGGTCAGCCTGTGAACTCGCATAAGAGTGAGGAAGGAGACGACACGAAACAAAGCTGAAATGGATAGAAAGAACGGTGATGGAGCACATGGTGGAGTGAATGACATGGGAAACCGCATAACTCTTGAGAAAATCCACCATAAGCCACTTTGTTCAACACAAATCCCACAACGGATTTTAATGAGAGGCAAGTGGTCTATCCACTAGGCCACAGTGCCACCTCCAGGAAGTTTCAATAACGTACAGTCAAACTGCGGCACACACAACATTTTGAAGAGCAAACATTGTTATACAAAACAGCTGAAGAAGTTAAGTTTAACAATGTGATTTACCTTAATTGGATAGGTCTACATGCATGGCCGTTTGTGTCATTTAAAGTGACCAATATTAATAGCATTACTACACAAACTGAAAGCAAAACATACAACCATAATAGGAATGTTTAAAACATCTAAATTTTCGTCGTAGGTTTTATCCATTTACACTACAGATTTTCTGTCTTCAAGGCAAAATATGACTGTTAGGCGTTGATTCAAATTGTGCAATTTGAAAAATTCACTAGTTGGCAATGCTCAAAAGTTAATAGTCCATAATCATTCCAAATATCCCAATGCATACTTGCAATCTTGCTATGCAACATTTACGCATCATAACTTCACCACTGACGATTCTATATATAGTCCAACTTTACTTTTTACTATTGTTTATTCCTTTCGGGCTTGTAGGCCATGTTCTAGAACGTATTGTAGATACCAACGTTTCGCCAAGTACTGCGCTTGGCATCTTCAGGATAAGACTTTTTACTTTTATTTAGTTTCTTATTTTGGGCAATCCCACAAGTTTTCTCGTTTCTGTGCATTATTTACATCAAGTGTCTTATAAGATCGCCACATTGAAAGGTACCTCACGTGACCGCTACAAAGGTGATTGATTGCACCAAACTGATGTCAAATTAAATTAAGCTAAAGTTTTAATCCCGTATTTCTCCACGATAGCTTATGGAGATGAGCAGCTATAAGGATCGACAGGCATTCAGTTGTAAACCGTAAACTATAATTATGTCAGTTTTGGTGGTGAAGATGGCCCACTATGGTTCTGAGCTCTTCAATTGTTTTGCATCAGCCGTATATAAGTAGTCAGAAGCAAATGTTATTTTGGAACAACTCCAAGAATGGAACCGTTCCAAAACAGACACATGTCCAGCTAGAGTTCCAAAATAAGTCGTGCAACTGTTCATCGTTAGAGAACTTCATTATCACTTCCTGTTAACACTGTTATATTAAGTGGAGCTTCAGTACTACAGTTACATGATAGCTTTAACAATGGTAATTGATGGAACTTGGTAATATGCAATCTTTCACGTTTCAACAGACGGCAACGCCCATTACAAATCTTTCAACCAATCAGGCTTAATTACGTAATGAGCTTGTGCTATGCACACGCGAAAGGCCGAAATGGCACTTTAGAGCATTAGCCCAATGAGATGTGATAAAACACGGTTACGATGATGGTGTCGGTGTCGGTGTCGGTGTCGGTGTCGGTGTCGGTGTCGGTGTCGGTGTCGGTGTCGGTGTCGGTGTCGGTGTCGGTGTCGGTGTCGGTGTCGGTGTCGGTGTCGGTGTCGGTGTCGGTGTCGGTGTCGGTGTCGGTGTCGGTGTCGGTGTCGGTGTCGGTGTCGGTGTCGGTGTCGGTGTCGGTGTCGGTGTCGGTGTCGGTGTCGGTGTCGGTGTCGGTGTCGGTGTCGGTGTCGGTGTCGGTGTCGGTGTCGGTGTCGGTGTCGGTGTCGGTGTCGGTGTCGGTGTCGGTGTCGGTGTCGGTGTCGGTGTCGGTGTCGGTGCCGGTGCCGGTGCCGGTGCCGGTGCCGGTGCCGGTGCCGGTGCCGGTGCCGGTGCCGGTGCCGGTGCCGGTGCCGGTGCCGGTGCCGGTGTTGGTGTTGGTGTTGGTGTTGGTGTTGGTGTTGGTGTTGGTGTTGGTGTTGGTGTTGGTGTTGGTGTTGGTGTTGGTGTTGGTGTTGGTGTTGGTGTTGGTGTTGGTGTTGGTGTTGGTGTTGGTGTTGGTGTTGGTGTTGGTGTTGGTGTTGGTGTTGGTGTTGGTGTTGGTGTTGGTGTTGGTGTTGGTGTTGGTGTTGGTGTTGGTGTTGGTGTTGGTGTTGGTGTTGGTGTTGGTGTTGGTGTTGGTGTTGGTGTTGGTGTTGGTGTTGGTGTTGGTGTTGGTGTTGGTGTTGGTGTTGGTGTTGGTGTTGGTGTTGGTGTTGGTGTTGGTGTTGGTGTTGGTGTTGGTGTTGGTGTTGGTGCTGGTGCTGGTGCTGGTGCTGGTGCTGGTGCTGGTGCTGGTGCTGGTGCTGGTGTTGGTGTTGGTGTTGGTGTTGGTGTTGGTGTTGGTGCTGGTGTTGGTGTTGGTGTTGGTGTTGGTGTTGGTGGTGGTGGTGGTGATGATGATATGCATTATTTTAGCATAAGGCCAAGTAATTAGTAACTACAACCAGTATTTAGATGTAAAGTGAAGTGTGTATGGTTGTTAAAGCTAGTTACGAAGTCGCTCGGGTGTGATAAAGTTGGTTAACTGATAGAGGTGAAAGAACATCCGTAACATGGCAAAGAATTACGGCTAAGTAGGATATCAACGTAAGGCATGTAACCGAGCGCGATGGCTCAGGCCGTAACGTCTTTGGGCCGCATTCGGAAGTTCCCGGGTTCGATCCCTCTGGTCGACCTCTATGACACATGGGTCCTTTCGGAGGTTTCCAAGGGTTGCCAGGCGAATGCTTGGAAATATTTCCATATCCTCGAATTTCCTGTCCCTCCATTTCATTACATTAATCATTTCATTGCACTCTTCAATCCGTTAGGATTTTTTGAGAGTTGGAAGCGTCGGCGAGCGTCGCGACAGCAGCACGGCAAGAACAACAAATGCGCTCTGGAAATCTCCCCACTCGGATTGAAAGGCGAGCTTACTGGTTTTCGAGCCCTCCGTCTGATGGTACACCCCCGGATGGGGGTGTTGGAGCCACTTTGTGAGTCCGGTGGCCCACTTGGGAGTACGAACCCGAAGGGGTGGGAAAGGAACAGGGCTGAGCCAGGCTCCGCTGGGGTGCTTCTAACTGGGAATCGTAGGGACTCAGCCATCTTCTCTGTCGTAGCAACGTTCTGGTCGCCCTTCGGATTCATTCGCCTCATCCATCATCCCGAGGGACTCTCATCAGTGGCGTAGGCACAAAAGATTTGTCTTTTGGTCCAGGAGCTAAGTCCCCTTACGCAAGATGTGATTGAGTCAAGCCATGTAACAGTGGAATTATGTGCCACTACCAGACGATCGTGAACGCACTATGGAGTGCAACGAAATATGCCGATACTTCTGGCTTCCTATTGAGGTTATATTGATTAATCATGGTAGAACCTGCTTATCTGTGTTCCACAGCAGCCCTGGGTGAGCCAATCACTTATTGGCTGGAATTCAAGCCCCACACAAAACTATGAACTAAGGTCAGGCCTAGGAAGTGGCGCAAGTGGAGGAAGTACAGAAATCTTTCACCTGCGTGACAGGAAGGCAAGTTTTGCCAAGACTGTCCACCCAGCCCCTGGATAGGTCCGTCTATTATTGGTTTGAAGTCAAACATCTGGCGCTCAATTTATAACCAACGAGCAAAGGTCAAATTCGGGCTCAGGATCGAAGGAAAGGGGGGTAGTAAGACAAACATTACGTGGTGTGATAGTACCAGGTACAGAGAGCGGGGCTGGGCGTGGCAGATGCGGATTAGTATTTCCTTACCAACATAAACCCTGCAGTATATGGGCACAGTTTCAAGCAGTAGACAGTACTCAACTTTTTAAACAGTTATTTGGAATATCATGATTTCTAGAACTGCAGTTATAGGAACTGTAAGAGATCTTTTTCCTCATCTCTAGAAGGCTGATTTAGTCGACGCATCAAATTGCATTAGTTTTCCATTTGTCTCAGTCTGCGACACACTGTTAACATTTACGTTTACCTAATCCATTTGCTAAAGCATGGATGAGGTGGAACTCTTTTCAGGCGAACAAAACTAATAACTAAAACTAGTAAACCAGCCTGTAATATGCAGGTATTATTTTTCGCTCAACTCAGAATATATATCAAGTTTGAAGACAAATGTTAATTGGTGGATTGAGAGAAGTAGGCTTTTCAGCCCCCCCCCCCTCAAAAATATAAACAAAATCAACTATATTTGTTCTAACAATTGCTTTGCCCTGGCGGCGTTATTTACTGAATGTCGTGTAGAGAAAATAAGCTGAAGATGACTACAAACAGTGACTATGGTACCTGTATATCTGAAAGCAGAATACAGAAATAATCCATTTTAGCAGCGGCTTCGTTTTGTGGTAAATGATCACCTTTAATCGAACACGGGCTTGAATAACAATGGTTATAACATCGCACTATGACTAGCTAATGTCCCTTTATTCGCTAAAAATGCTTTTTCCCATGAGCCAAGAGGCTAAAACCATATTAATTCTGATTATACACACACTGCAACAAATATAATTCCAGTTGCTTTTACTGTCACTTTATTTATCATCTAAAACTGAAACAGAAAAACCTATTTTCCATTTTTATCGTTAATAGAATCTAAAACTCTCGTGACTTTGCAACTCACAGCTGTTCTACCCTATCGTAACCTTGATGCAAACACTGCTAAAAATTTTACTACTATAACAAACAACTGCTTATGGCGATACAACTAACTCCCAACTGCTTCACACAACAAACAACTACGACGCGACGATTAAATATTAGAATATATCTCTAAAGATACACATATTTCAACTGTCTAAACACTATACACAACTCACTCAATTCTTAAGAACTGCTAACTCTGGCTTGCTCACTCGCTTATAGGACAACCGTGACGAAGCGAGGGCGAACGCTCTGGAGAATACACCTTTTCTCGAAACATTTCATAAACAAACTCGACACGTGGGAATCTTCTAGAACTACCGGGAAGCGCTTTGTTCTGTCACGCTCAAAGTCGTCCTTCTGACCTCTCCATTGTCGCCGACCGCGTATTGAAGTAGTGGTGTGAGATAACTTGACCTTGAGCGTCTCTGTGGTGGCCAGTCAGCACCTCAGTATTTAACTAATGCACTAAATCTAGCACTGTAAACTAATTTTCATCCATTTAAAATTAATTCTAAATTTCGTGGAGCAGAATAACAGATCATTTCGAGTGCAGTTTACAGACCTCAGAGGTATAAATTGTTTGTAATCGTCACATAATAATGCATTATGCATAAACAACCTATCACAATAACGAAGGAATAAATGGCGGAGAAAGTAAAGCATCTTTTCAAGATTCATGCCCAGGATGACACTTTTGGGCTCTCTAAGAGTGACTATTAGCACCGAGTTACTCTTAACCTTGAAGCCTTTAAGCTCTATTCTAGTGTGGGCCTCTGATGAGAAAACGACTGTAGGACGTTCTGCTTCGTTAAAGTGAAGGGAGACGACACTACATGGCAGTTCACGATAAGTAGGTCTACTATTTATATTAAATACAATAGCAAAATTAATATCTCAGCATTGCTAGCACAGGGGCATATTTTTAGTGTCTAAACACAGTTGATGTGCTGAAAGGCTAGGCGGGATTTTTCTCAGGTAATGCTAAAGTTATTGATGTCAACACATTCCTGATAGCGACATTCTCGTGAGAGGAACATAGCATTTATTACACTGAATGAATGGCGCAACGTAAAATGAATTGCATGTTATAGCGTTTTTTGCGCATTTCCCTTAGGCATTTAAAGGTTATTATTAAACTGACAAGTTATTATACACATGAAATATCCATCCGGCACTTCATATTCGAATTTTTCTTCTTCCATTTTGATGTACACAGCATGGATATAATTATTTCAGTAAAACAAACAAAAAATAGTTATGTTCACTATTTGATAATTTCATCATGTTCTAATAATACCTCCCAGCTAAAGCAATAATTTTACACTGTTACAAAAACACCATTCCATCAATATCTGCCACTGTGATATTTATTAAAGGGGTACGAAACACAAAAAACCGGTCTCTTCCTCATTAAAGGGTGTGTGCTCTAAAATGCAGTGGTAAGATTAGTTCTACATACACCGCCGCACCGTTACTTCACACCACTGCTTGTAGGAACGCGGCCCGACAACAATGAAGCGCTGAGAATAAAGGCCCGGTTGCACGCAGTTATAGAAGCTGTTCACGTGGTTGTTTGCGGGAAGCTCCGAGAAAGGTCCAGAGAATTCCTCAGTAATTCGCCTTGACTATATAAGCGAGTCGGGTCGGCCAAGTCAGTCACTGCTGGGAGAAGACAGGTTTTGGTGAGTGCATCATCGGAGCCAGTTGTTTGTGAAACAGAAAGAGTAACAAGCGTGTGTCAGTGTTACGAAAGGACAGAATATCTGTGTTGCAAGATGACGACGAATTGTAAATTGTAACGATGAAACAGAACTGTGCTTTTTTATTCAGTTTTAGAAGAAATACACTGAAAGTAACCAATTATTATTTGCCATAATATGTTTGTTATTCCTGCTTCTTAAATTTGAATTCAAGAGAACTGTATTCTGTTGTCCTTTTTTTTTTTTTTTTTTTTTGTGGCGATAGCGTTACAAAGTCACTTTGTTATTATACAATGTAACATTGTTAGAAAGCAAATACCTCGTTGTAGTGCATTTGCATGCACTGTTATAGATTTTAGAAAACAACTTACTTCTACCTACTGGATAAAAACTTTCGAGAGCCTTCATTAAAACTTGGAACCACTCCTATTATAAGGACTGATAAAAATATTTGGAAATATCAAGTTTTAATGAGACAATTGATCCTTTACAATCTTCTTCTCACCGTACACGGCAAAGAACAGAACGATATGATGCTATAATTCCTAAAAGCGTTTTTTCTGAACTATATGATAATAGTGTCAATTACGATATCATTATATGGTGAAGGCGGTGATGGTAACCCTATTAAAACAAAATTCAGAATAGGTGAGAAGTAAACTAAGAACAACTAAGAATTCAGAGATTTATCATAAAGGTAGTGAGATTTTAACGAGAAATGAATTGTTATCTTAAGATATTTAGAAGTTATGCAATGATAAACTGAATAAACATTTCTGCAAACTTGATACTTCAGATTCTGATATAAACATGTGATAGGAAATTGCACTTCAGAGGAATATTCGATTGCTGCTTGGTGAGCGAGTACATCCCTGACAAAATTGTAAATCATGCTTCTTACATTATGTATTAACTTTTAACACATGAAAATTCCGATTATTCATCTCTATCCCTGTGATTTCCTTATACAATTATTAAGCTTCTCAGTCAATAATACCGCTAGTAAGTATTTTGTTCTTTTCAATGGTGGCATCATCTCTCACTTTTTTAAACAAAATATGCCCTTGATGCATTAAATTAAGCATAATCATTGGCATTTACGTTGATTATCAAAAGATTAGTATTGCCGGGGAATTAATTGCGGTACCAACTTGTTTTTCTTTGTTTCGGTTGAATACTTATGCTGTAATACACCGAAATTGTAAACATCGATCCACTAACAAAATTCTGCTGTCTTTGGGGAATACTTCCTTCTCTCGCTTGTATCAGATTGTGGTTCTCTCTTTATTTATTATTCTGAAAGCAGAGGCAACGGTTCGTTCTACAATTTGCTCAAGGGATATCACTTTTTTAAATTGCTGCAATTAAACTTTAAAAACCGTAGGATATTAAGTGCAAGTTTTCGTTGGATCACATTGCAGAGCATTGCCCTCTTTTCCTTACGTGAATAATTACTCAGTATCATTGGTTTTCCACTCTCTTGTGCTAACTTTAAAAACAAAGCAGAACTGGATGTAACTGAAAACCTTAAAGTATTAAAATATTCATCTTACATCAGAATAAATTTTGATATATGTTTCCCTACTAACTCAAGCAGGCAAATAGATGTAAATTCTCATGTTCATGCTCGTAGCACATAATCATTAGAAGTAATAGCTCGCAGTGTCACATTCAAACAATATTATTTGCTAGCATTTTAATTAATGGAGAACTTCGAAAATTATTTAAGCTTAAATCCTATTAGCCTCCGGTCTCCGAGGCTGGATTGTTTTGGGTCTAAAATCCTTAGCATGTCTTCTTTTGGAAGGGAAGTAAAGCCCGTGGTGCTGTATCGTAGATGTATGGCACAGATAAGAATTTCAAGCCTGATAAATATGCTTCTGAGCATAATAAAGTCATCCTCGGCGCACAATATAAAATCAAATTCTCTTAGCCTAATTTATAAGCACTAAACCAAACCCAGAAAACCTGTAGTTGCTCTAGTACTGGTTTTTATTTACTACTTTATTTATATCAACTACTGATATATTTGTTCATTCTCTTTACTGATTTTTCTCAGTCATTGATTCTTCATTAAATCTAAATAGTTTCCTATTCCCATTGTTTTCCTCTCGCTTTTACACTTGTCATTCCAGTCAAGGAAAATGTTTGTCCGAAGCTATGAGAACATGTTTAGACAGGTTACCAAGGAATGGAAACGAAATGGTTGCAGGGAATCTGCAGGACAATAGGTAAGTTTCAAGTGCTGCATGAAATGGAGATTTGATTTTTGGAGGAAGGGTGGGCAAGGGAGTGAGTGATTAGGGTTTAAGGGCCCGTCGACAGCTAGGTCATTAGATCCCCAGGGGTGGGCAAGTGTAAATATGATCCATAGAAACTTCTATAAGGATTACAAAGAGATCACCCAATGGTGCTGCTTCAGTGTAATTAGGAAGATTTGGCAGCAAAGGAAAAAATTGGAGAGATTTGCATTACTGCTATAAAATCGAATCTATTAGAACATAATATCGTACCCTAATGTTTTAAAATTTCAGGAAAATCAAGGGGATGCGCCACTAAAAGCGTTATTTTCTAATCTTTCAGACAGTTTACATGTAAGTTTATTTTCGATGTTGCTTTATATAAACCTTAGACGCTTTTAATTTAATTGGGACATTTCCTTTTATTTTTCGGAATTATTAGATTTTAAAACAAATCACGTCATACTATACCAAATGCTCCATATAATGCAAACATAAAAACAAGCGTTTTTAAATATTTAATTCCTGATTATATTGGTCATATATGCGACTTTTATTTTGCTAGCCCTAGTTCAAAATAGGATAGCTCTTAAATTCTCACTTGAAATGTCTAGTTTTCATTTTTAAGCTTCGTGTAGCTTTAAGGCTTAGTAACTCAAAAGCCATTCACATGAAAAGAATTTAAATCACAATTAAGTTTAGAAAATATAGATGAAGCTCACAAGAAATTTAAAAAAAAAAAAAAAAAAAAAAAAAAATGTCCTGGAGTTTAAACCTGCGTTCTATAAAATATATGTATTTATAAATTAAAAGGTCAACGGAGCTTCTGAAATGAGTATTTTAATTATGGAACACAAATGTCTAATTTTGCGAGATTTATATTAAATTTCAGCGGTACATATGCTAAATAAAGAGGGTATTTGGGCAAATAGTATAAAAATAACTATACAAAATTGGCCGTTGTTCTTTGAAGACATGGGCAAATACTAGCAAAGGGTTTCTGGAAACAAATTAAAAATTTAATGCCATTGCAAGGGGCGCTTTATTTGAAAGTTTTAGTTTCAAATCGTCGTATACATAATTAAAAGGCTTTGGGGTAGGGAAAATTATTTGGAGATAAGTAAGCAAGGGAACACTTTGCTTGGGCTATATCACGGGTGTTGAAATTAAGACTTTTAGGAGCAAGGGTCGATCTAGGGAGGTACACATTGTACTATAACTGGCCCACTATAGAGTGAAGAACCATAGGAATTAAAGAGCGTCCGTAAGTAAACCTCAAATTTTAGCTTTTATCCTAGCTTCCAATAATAAAACTGGCCAAAGGCTCAATAACACTATACAATGAGTCACTTCAAGTAGTGAGGAAATCTAAATATCTGGGAATTACAATTCAAACAACACTACATTCTTCTGAAAACACATTCAGCAAACCAGTCACCAAAGCTTCCTACAATATCCCGAACGTAGCCAACGTTTCGATATGCACAGCAACGGAGCTATTTAGAACGACAGTGCCACTAATTGCAACATATGGAAAACGCTAAAAAATTGGCCACCTAATGAGGATAGAAAAATTGAAAACAATTTTTACTTTCTCAAATACGTATACTAAGTAGAGAAAGCATTGTATTGCGCCTAAAAATTCGATGTCGAGGTTTCATCGGAAATATATGCTTTGAGGCCCCCTGAATACAAAAAAGCATTTTTAGAAAAAAGTCCGTGTGTGTGTGTGTGTATTTGTGTGTTTGCGTGTGTGTGTTTGTGTGTGCGTGCCTGGGTGCGCACGCGCTAGTGTGATTGTGGGCAGCATTACTCAAAAACGAAAAGTCGGTTAAAAATCAAAGTTGGTATTTAAGCTTAACTGTTTCAAGGATGGGACACCAAGATTTTGAAGAAAATTCCTCCACCCTAAACTACTATTCACATGGGTAATTTTTAAAAAATTTGGTTTTCTTGAAAATGGCTAACTATTTTGATTAAAATTACATATGTTTAGGATATTTCTAGGACAAATGAAATGTATATTTTAAATTTTCTGGCTGTAGCTCATGTAGTCCTGTTTACTCTGGATGACTTTTGCATAACTGATAAACCGTAAGAGATAGACCAAATCTTACTGTACAAAAAAGTAGATCTCACTAAAACATACAATTTATATCCAAATAGTTTCTTTCTGTACAGTGAACAATTTCGGAAGTATTCCCTTTTATTTGTTTTTAGAGAAGTTAAAATTTCGTCAAATGGAACATCGTTATTCATTTTTTTGTATGTTGGCTGTGCAAAGATAACGGAATTTGAAAGATTTAAAAGATTTTACTATCGCTCAAAGTATTCCCATATGCCCCTTTCACCTACAAGGGAATAAGCAATAAGATTATTTCTACAAATGTTTATCTTAAGCAACACGAAGAAGGTATAGCAATATGAATTTGTAAGAATTGTTAGTACAAGAGTAGAGAAATTCATGTGAGTGCAACACATCAGGTTTTTATGAAACGGATACTAAGAGTAGAAAGAACGGTATCATCCCAGTGGGTATATGAACTCTAAAGGGTGACCTACATCTTAGGGGATATTAGATTGAAGCACTTGCTGCCATCCACAGGACCATCTCAGAAAATAGTAAACATGAGGAACAAAAAGAGGGAAATAGACCTCGATTTCTACAGCACATTAGTAATGATGGAGGACAGCTGGACCCCAGGGACAGGTCAAAGGAAGACTTCCAATACCTGGGTTTCACCACAAAATATGCACAAACAAGAATTACCACGAGTCGATAGAAAACTGTAAATGTGCATTGTGCGACCAAAAGTGTGGGAAGTACTATACTTTAGAGTGCAAGAAGAGAAGAAAGACCACAACAGACCATAGTAAGGACTAAACTGTACATTAATGCTCAACTCGAATGTATATCAATGCTAAGAAAATTAGCAAGATAATTAGCGTATCATATGGTAGACGTTGGTAGCTCAGTGGTGAGACAGATAAGGCATCCCAGAATCAACCGGATGGCCACTGCATCCTCTAACTCTGTGAGCTCGACTACTGAAGATCAGGTGACCGTCATTAAGGCAGCTATGAACAGCACTACCTTCAAATATATGGTTGATGCCCAACTTGCAGGCTTTTTGAACCTTGCTATGAAATAACTGCTTTAGTATGGTGGATTGGTCACACGTCATCATATCTGCTAACTCTCGGGTTGAGTGACGTGGGTAATCATTAATTAAAGAATTCAGAAGGCCTTTATCAAAGGCTGATAGCCTTTCTGAGCGTGGCCCCTGTATTTTTCACGGCAGATTGGCCCGCTTTGAAGTGATAGAGCAGTTTTCTTGCCTTATTTTCTCGGATGCCATTCTCCACGGAATCGGTACAGATGTTCCAGCCGCCTCCGCTGCCATTGCTGCTTTATTAAATTCAAAAAGGAGACTTGTCGGAAGGGTACTTCCCACCTCTTGACACTCCATCTCCTTTAGCTCAGAATTTCTTTTTTTTTTTTAATTTACGTCCTCCAACATTGTGTCATATCGGGCGAATGAATGAAATGAAATGGGTGAAATGATGCTCAAATGAGCCCGAGGTCCATGGAGCTTTAAGTTACCCGACATTCGTCTTCTCAGGGTAGGGAAAACCTCGGAAAAAAACCTAACCCAGATAACTTACCCTAAGCGAGACTCGAACTCGCGACCTCTTGAACGTGAGGCAGACACGCTAAGCTCAGAAATAGAACACACATTCTTTATATGTGCAGAATTAATAGTCCAACACTCCAAACAACAAGTGACAGATTGCAAGTGGTACACAACATCGTGGCAATGGAGTACAGTGGTACAAAAACTGGTTGCGAACAAAATTGTCCTGCGGTGCCGTAGTAGTAAAACCGGGCGTTAAACACAAAAAACACAAAGCTTTACGCAGATATAGAAGTTCATGTGTCATTCAAAGTTCTACCTATAGCAAACCTCACCCTCCTTAGTTTCTCTGACATCCTATTTTGCTGCTAACCTGCCCTTTTATAAAACACAATATTTCTTATTATACTGAAAGGTCTTGGCCTTAGCATTTGTTTGTAGAAAGAGGGAGGCTCAATATCTGAGTCTCCACTCTCAGTATTTCCGGTTCCACCCCTTTATATGGGGAATCAAACTAATAAGTGATAAATATTAACGTGAGCGAGGACAGAGTAGCTCAGTAATAATCCTAAGTAAATAAGGAAACATTTAAGTAAGGTGTGTTGACCCAATGAAGTATTTAACCCACCCGTCCACACCTTTTAGTGATATTGTTTACATAGCAGAAAGAATGTATGTATTTATTCACAGCGAATGGGTACTACCCGGTGGCCAATTTGAATGCACAAATTAAGGTTACAAAAATCATAAACAATAGAATGTCATAAACAATAATATAAATTAAACGCGTGAGATTATTCCAGCTAGCAGCTTATGATTTTGTAATATAATGGCCAGCTTCGGAAATCATTAATTACACATTTATACTCATTTATTACCTATGCTGTCGGTGTAACCAATAAATTTACCACTAGTTTTCACAATAACTTTATAAAATGTCAAACACACACTTAGGTAACATTTATAATGAATTATCCAACATTTACTCGATTTAATTTTTTTTTTTTTTTTTCCACTAAAATTCTTCACGGACAGAGAACAACACTGAAAGGCTGCTACAGGTAATTTATTCCATTCCTCAATAGTTCTATTAAAGAGGAGAATTTGCCTACGTCGGTGCTGTGCTTTTTAACCTTAATTTTAAACAATTAGTTGTTTCTTTCGTAATATGTTGGGTTCTCCAATCTTTCACTAACGCCCACCCCAGAATTCTTCATGCATTCTGGTGGAATTACGCATCCAATTTGGAACCAAAGCCATTTATTTGTTCAAAATCGTGCGATCAAAGAACAAAATGCCATTATACCTTTGTAATGCTTCTATGAAGGACATATTAGAAGGAATGTAATTCGTTCCCTTCCACCCGATGTAAATACATTGGTTATCAAATATTCTCCTGTATTAATTTATGGCGATTATTTTTGCATATATAATTGCTCTTAATTTAACGATAATCAACCCAAAATGATATGGATAACTCATTAACAGTGTTATACCCCACCCGTTTGCGTCGTTTGGGAATACGTAGCTTACCAACAGAGGATACAGAAAAGTGACTCTCCAAGACGGATACACAAAGCCAAATATAGCCGTTTTCCCACATTTTCCATTTATTTGCACCTGGGTGTACCATGTCACGTTAATTTTTCACAAATTTGAAAGTTTAAGTACAAAGGATAATGAATTGCCTTACTAAACCTTGATGCGCCTCTAGCCTGTAGCGTAAGGCAAAATGGTAACTAACGCAAACGTTTTCGACAGAAGTTGGCCGTGGTAAATACGGAAATACAAATTACATTTCATGGTTTAAATCTTCATAATGACTATCAAACAGTAATGGGTAAACACGTTTGTGTTTGTTATGTATACTTACTATTTTATTTTAGTTACAAATTACACATCTTGCTTCCTTAAAAAGCGACAGAATCATTAGTTCAACCAACAACACTCTGTGTTCATATTTGCGGAAACATTCCCTCAAATACGCTTGAATTCTGTCTCTCTCTCTCCCTCTCCCCTCCCCCCTTCCGCGCCTCTCTGAGAATAACAAGATCAATTAGAGTCGTTTGGATATGAATCAAATATATATGTATTTTTGGACTAGGCATGCAATTATATTATTTTGGGTTTTCATTGGAAGAGGATTTTGCCTTTTTTAATTAGTCCTTTTTAGCTGAAGCTAAACCACTGAGCTTTACGCATTGATAATGACCATAGTTTTGTTTATATTAATCCCTTCGTTACTCCATACTTGTTATCTTATGGTCGTTGAAAACATGACCACAGTAATTATTGTCCTGTCCTGTGGCACCACGGCACTTTGAGTGCAGCCTTGGCCTACCGCTCGGCCGCTGGATCCCCTGCCCACTACAGGCGTCATGAGCGGGGCTCAGTGGTGGAGTATGGGACGTGGTCAACACCCCGAGCCCTCCCGGCCAGTATATGTATATGGTCTTTGTAACCGGAGTTCTTACAGAGGAACCAGGATGGGTGATCAGCCCGAAGCCTGGTGTAAGAGCGAGGATGTGAAACGATGGCGAAAGATGATAGGAAGGGTGATGAAGCAATTGGTGGAATGTTGGCGGAGGAAACTGGAGAACCCGGAGGAACCCGCCCCCGCGCCGGTGTGTCCACCACACATCCCACATGTGGACGCTTGGTATCGAACCCGGGTAACTTTGGTGAGAGTCAGACGGTCAGACGGTCTACCCGCTCGGCCACGGCGTGGCCTACAGTAATCACTAATGAACTAAACCTTCTCTTGCACATTGTCACAAGACCTACACATTTAGCACTATATGGATCGTTTTCCTATGTAACCCCAGAGTGACATGTTCAGTAGGCTGCGAGTGGCCTCTATTTCCGTAAACATGTAATTTCAGATAACTTGAAGTTAACTAACTTGATTATATAATTGGAAACGTAGCTACCCAAGTGAAACATGGTTAGAATAGAAGAGGGGAGGATGCATCAGTGTTGCAGTGCTCCCCTCTGATCGTCCCACCAAACCTCATGGACCAAGAGATGAGGCGAGAGAGTGCGAATGGTGGCCAGCTCTCTTGGTGGCAGGAGCAGCACAGTGGGGTCACTCACGTTCCCAGTTTCACAACACCAGACACCCCTTCGAGAACCCCTATTCTCACGGAGAGAAAGCTCTCTCTTTGAAGCACATCCACAACTCATCAGGTATTACAACCCTAAAAGATGCAGTGAATTTCGTGGTAATACACGAGACACACCAGCACCTATCACACCTATCATGATATACACATGATACACATATAGCAACCTGGTAAAGCCGCGAAAAACCTCATGACGAGGATGGCCTATACCACACACAATCAACTTGGGGTACGCGTATCTCCAGGGAAACGCGAAGACTTCTTAGGGGTGCATAACATTTAGAATACGCATACAGTGAGTATAACATGTTCCCTAAATGACTACAAGTAATGAAAAATATTTCATCAAGATATTTGAATTTCCCTCTGTCCAAGAATCCATTCTGCTTACTCTACGGGTTAGGTATTAGAGCTGATGATCTACGTACAAAATCTCAGGTTAAATATTTTAAAATACTTTCCAGAAATTGAGAAAGACGATAATATACAAGTATGGCTTGTCCTTTGGAAGTTTATGTTGACAGTTCACTAGAAATAAAGATCGAAAACATTGTGATTTCGGATCTGACACACGCAAAGAGTAAACTCAACTTAGCGACACTGCCATTACACACCTTCTTCCATTCCCAGCTATTTATTTGCGTGAGTACGGTTTCTCTAAACTGACAGCAAACAAAACGAAATAAAGAAATCGCTTCAATCCATAATCACCATTGATAGTCGCATTAACGAAAATCAGACACAAATAGAGTAGCTGCTTTTTACAAAACAAACTCAGTCATACCATTAACAGATCAAACATATATACAAATTCACATATTTTTGTGTATTGCTGTCTATAAAATAGTTCCTGTGTTTAGTTTATACATTTATAGCACAGACCTCCTTTGTGTATTATTTATTAAATTAAAAAAAATATTAACTATACTTTAGGTATGGCTAGGTATAGAGATGAAACAATCCCTTCAATGGACGCGAGTTTGGCTAAGCATTGAACATACACTTGTATTGTACTGCTGATAGATCAATAAATAAATTTAAAAAAAAGGGGCATACACTGTAGCTGACTCTGAACTTTGCACCCGATCAGAGTTCAACAAGAGCAGGTTCCTGGTGCACAAGGCAATGCAGAGTACCCCCTCCCAATGACGTAATGTTTATATCGTACGCGTTACGCTGATACCTTGGTTACGAACGAATTGTTTCAGCTTTAGTTATGTATAATTTCAATTAAGGATGACTCTAGCGGTAGAGCCAGAACCTAGGAATGGGTGTGTAGACTGGAATGGAAAATTGTCTTTGGGCGTACGCGGAGAAAAAACTATGAATATCACTGGGCAATACAATCCTAATGAAACGTGAGATCTTCCAAATGTAAACCTCGCAATTGCGCTAAGTTTACAAATACGTCTTGTGGCTTTACATTCTTCAGACTCTTAAGGAAGTAACAAACTCAGGTGCTCTTGCTTTTTAAAACTAATTCATGACATTTATTTCACTTTAATATAAGTAGAACGTAGAAAACTGAATGCCTAAGGGGATAAACGCACTATGCTGTTATCTCTAAGTTGCATTATTCCCTAAGCAATACCGTCCTGATTTCTGTTGTTTTGAACACAACGAATATCTGGGGCAGACTAATGTTTCTTACTACTCATAATTAGAATGTAGGGAAGGTTTATAACTTCTACATATACATAGCAACTCAATCCGTGTTTCCGAAGGCGCTCACTTTAGCCGCTCTGCTATCCATGCCATAAACATTGTCTCTTTAAGTGCATCTCGGATGCTTGGATTCTCTCCTGAGCGAAAAATATCGTGTAGTTATAAACTAGTTCGGTAGCAAGTTCTTTGTCATTTATGTACATAATATGTATTAAGGACCTAAATATTTCTCGGTGCTCATTATGTATTTATTTCAATACACATGTACACTTGGGTCCCCGTTCCTACAGCTTCAGGTGGCATCTTACCAACCTTCCCAAGGAGCGGGACGCGCCTTGGCCGAGCGGTTAGGTCGCTTGACTCTCACCAAAGGGATCTGGGTTCGATCCCAGGCGTCCGCATGTGGGATGTGTGGTGGACACACAGGTGCAGGGGTGGGTTTTCTCCGGGTTCTCCTGTTTCTCCCACCATCATTCCACCATTTGCTCCATCATCACCTTTCCTATCATCTTTCGCCATCATTTCCTATCATCAACTTCCACGCTCTCACGCCAGACTTCAGGCTGATCACCCATCCTGGTTCCTCTGTTTGATCAGCTCCGGTTCCGCAGACCGCATATACTGGTCGGGAAGGGTCGGAGCGTTGACCACGTCCTACTCTCCACCACTGGACCCCGCTCATGACCCCTAAAGTGGGCAGAGGTGGGGGTCCACAAAAGAATAACAGGAACTCAGCCAGGGCGCGCGCGCGCGCTTGTGTGTGCCGGTCACGAGACTAAGCTGTGGTTTGGTTAGGTACCCTGGCACTGAGTTACCGTAGTAGCTACAAAATAAGAATGGACATGGACCTAGCCAATTAAATGATGTTGCTCGCAGGGCGTTACGAACTTTACGCGCAAGACGGTTTCGGTGTGACAAACACAGTCCGATCTTGCTACTTGTCGCCCGCTCGCTGGGAAAATGCATTTATTGCATTAATTTTCATTAATTTCCTTACATTCCCCCTTTGATGTAACCAATTATAATTTTGAATGTAAAAAGAAATAGCTGAAGTCGTATTAGCTTCAAATGTCACGATGAATTTAACTACATCTTATCTCCTAAGTCCTTCAAGAACACATCTCATAGTTCTACGCATTAGAGCCAATATTTTTCTTAAATTATTTTGTTTACGTTAACAACATATTCATATTTTGTTAAATTCCATTATATTCAATAATAAGGTATAAGCGGCTTCGTGCACTTCTTCCCTAAACTATCAGAAACATAGAGCCCCAAGTTTTTATGCATGTTTATGCTACATACATAAATGCTATAAGAAGGATAATGTAGTAGAGAGGTTGTTTTGCCAGTTCCACTTTTGTTTCCAAAGATTTATTTCTCTATGGCAAAAGTAGCATTCGTGCAATTCAAATATTCTGCAAGAAAAACGTACATGGATGTCCAAATTGCAGCATTTGTGCACACGGTACTTAAAATTGCAGTTCAACGATTAAATTTGCTTGAAACTCCCCAAAGTTGAGGCTTTCTTAACCTAGATTAATGCATATTTAGTTAAAAATTAAATTTGTTAATAAGGGTAGATGTGTTCTAGCCCACTTTGCAGGGTGAACCGGTTTATATATAAACCTCTTTTTGATCCACCTAAATTTTAAAACCAGTCATACGTTCTATAAAAGTTGCTTTCTATTACATGTGTTGATTATTTTCTTTACAGAGCCATGTTGCCCTGCAAATGAAAGCATAAAAACTTAGAATTAAATAAATTTTATGCCTTCTACCGTCACTTTTTGATTGTTTTATAAGAGGCTTATTTTTGGTGATATAACTTACATCGGTTGTTTGTGAAAAATGTCCGTTTGTTACTTAAAACTGTTATTAAAATTCCTAAAATATTTACTAATACTAATTCTGGGAATATATTCCGTCTTGTATACTGGTTGGAAGGTACTGACTGCTTCGGCCATACGCTAACCAAGGATTCTAACAAATATGTCTACTATAACTATTGTCAATAAAGAACCGTTTGGCTGAAAAAGTGTCAAATATTTAGAGCCACCTAGCTTCTTCACGAATGAATATAAATGGCTCTGATGCATTTCTTGCGTAATTCTAATTAATTGGGTAACTATCTGATGTTACATGACGTTGCCAAATCTCCTAATAGTTAAACTGCATGACAATTTAACTTAAAACTATGACTAATTTCGTTTGAAGTAAGGCAGAAGTGAAGTGCTTTATAGCATTGTTCACACAATGTTTGCGCGCCAGTTATTGAAATAATGAACTGTTTATATACATTCATCAAGATGCTAGATGGCTTTAAATATTTTACAATTATTTTTTATCGGCGAAGCAGTTCTTTATTGACAAATAATTGTACTGGACATATTTGTTACACTCATCATATAGAATCCGGGCTCTAATGACCTAGCTCTCGACGGGCCCTTAAACCCTAATCACTCACAAACTCATACAGAACCCCTGATTAGCGTATGCCCGAAGCATTACCTTTCACCCGGTATACTTGCATGATATGGGACACATAGGAAGAACGTGTTGAAGGAATTGCCATGCTGGTATAATTCCAGAGCACTCTAAGAGACCAGCAACTTCCGAGTGCGGCTATTGATTATTTTCTGAATTTACATATCTCTGATGATAGGAGCAAGGCTCGTCCGAGAAAATAATGAGCTTCGGCTCTACTGCATCATTTACATTATTTAGAGCCCTTCTACAAAATCTGCTCCTCCATTTTGCGTCCCGTATCCTACTACAGAGCAAGTTCACACAGTCCTAAGTTGATAACATTCCTCCCTGTGTTCGACACGTTTGATGCTACCACCAGTCTGTCTGTGACGACTGCAACAAGGATCTTTCTCTCGGGATGTTACATTATTTTGGGACTCGAACTTGAATTTTCTATATTTTTATAGGTATGAAGTAAATAACTTGCACACTTCAGATTAAAATTAAAATTATTTTGTTATTTAATGACACTGTCAATTGTCAGCATCACGTCAGCGTCACTGGCGTGCCGGAATTTCGTCCCACAGGAGTTCTTCTACATGCCAGTAAACCTAATGCCATGCAGCCGTCGTTTTTAAGCACACTTAAAAACTATCGGTCTGGGCCGGATTTGAACCCACAGCCTTGGGATCAGTAGGCCAGTGTCTAACCAACTGAGTCACTCAGACCGACTGCACACTTAAGGGTGTTTATGTTATAAACTACCACGCAAAGTTCCAGCACAACCTATTAATAGTTTTAAGGGAATTAATTATTCAATTTATGGGCATTGCAAAATACCTTAATGTTCAAAATACTCAAAGAATCAAATATCACAACAGTTTTATTGTTTTATAAACACTATTGCCCAACAAACACCACAATTTCTGACAAGAAGAAAAAGTACTTTTAAAGGAAATAATTTCTTTGCTTTGATGAACATTGAGACTATATTTTCAACCTGTTTCGGTATTTACTTTTTATAAAGCTGAACAAATTCAGATTTTGAAACTAAAGGCTTAAATTGAAGTCACATAACTGAAGCACATGCCGGAGAAATTCTTGAAGCATAGCACAATATTTAATGTGCATGAAACAGATAGTGTAATAAAAATCTAAAGTGGAGAAAAACCAATTTTTCTAGACAAACTTATCATGATCATGAGTCAGATTACCTGTTACTCACACTTTCTCTCTTTTGTCTAGTAATCTCCCCTCATATTCGTAGCTTTTCCCGTGTGGCGAGATACAGCTTAACTTCTCCCTTCCGATGATAATTTTTTGTGCCTTCCTGAGCGATATTTTGTTCAAATACTGGCGAAAATTTAAGCAGAAAGGAGGCGTTTAAATGTAGCGCACACATTATTTGAAGCCTGCGCTAGACCTTTAAAAATGGCAGAATATACAAAAATGTCACACCGAACTGATGACTAAAAGTTTGTGAACATTTATATGCATAAACCTAAAAATGGTCAATATGATAAACTTTCACACCCAAGGTCCCTTAGAGACACTGGAAAAAGTCACAAGGTTTGATCCTGTGATCTTGGATCAGCAGCCTAACGCCGAACCAAAATGTTAGTACATGCGTAAGTACGTGTGGGAATAGACAATAGACAATAGACAATAGACGACACTAGCTACGTTGGCTGAGAAAATTAATGGAGTTTAATAAATTAGCTATTTGATGGGAATTACAGACTGTTACTGTCCCCAGCTGACGAATCAAATCCACCCGTTGTGAACCACACTTGGCTCCCCTTACCACTAGCTTGCAAGTTAGCTGGTTAACCCAGCCATCATTGGGTACACAGCCCTCTTACCGAGGGGGCTCAGGAGATCCTTTGGGGCTAAATTGTGCATCTATTTCACGTTCATAATATTTTTACATTTATGCATTCAAATTCATAGGATTTTTTTTTTTTTTTTTTTTTTTTTTTTTTTTTTTTTTTTTCTTAATTAACGTCCTCCAACATTGTGTCATATCGGACGAATGAATGAAGTGAAATGGCTGAAATGATGCTCAAATGAGTCCGAGGTCCATGGAGCTTTAAGTTACCCAACATTCGTCTTCTCAGGGTAGGGAAAACCTCGGAAAAAAACCTTACCCGGATAACTTACCCTAAGCGAGATTCGAAATTGCGACCTCTTGAACGTGAGGCAGACACGCTAACCATCACGCTACCGAGGCGGGCAAATTCATAGGATGTTACATTTTATCTTCCATTTTCTTGACATTGTTGACAGAAGCTCTAAGATAAAGAAGAGTTGCAATTGTTTTATTTTTTTCTAACTGTAATATGATGCTCTATATATCTGGATCTACATTGCAGTGTGGAAGAAATAATAAAATTACTTGAGATTGTCATACTTCTGGTATTAGTTTCTGTAGAAGCAGCATTTTAATAATTTCTGCTGAGACAGTTTTGGTTTTAAGCCATACGGTGTGTTTTGCAAAAGATGATGTATGCTTTTTGTGGAATTACAGTTGTTTTCAATGTAACCTATAAAATAGAGCTACCCTTGCTTGCCTATGGAGTCGGTAAAGCTGCCGTTTTAACTGTCGAAACATGTCAGCAAGAGGATAACATAAAATCTATGTACTCTGAAATAAATAAACGTACAAGAAAAAACTTGTAACAGTTAGGACTTTGGACAAAAAAGAGCCATGTCTGGAACGCGAGGCTACTTTAACCACAAAGGACTATTCCAGGAGTACCAAATAGGTTGCAGCTTTGAATAGTAGGTGGTCTGACTGTGAATGTATGTATGCGTTTCATACATAACTTTTTTGTCCACGGGGATACATAATTTGCCCACAAACCCACCTACGTGCGGAACGTTTCTAAGTGTCGCATTAGTTTAAGGTAAGCGAATTTTCAGGCAATTGCAATGTAGCAACCTTAACATTATTTTAGAAGTAGAAATATAGTGATCTTCATTCTTTTTTCTTTTTTGCAGTTTTCAACATCAAATTGGCGAGTAGTGAAAACACGAATGCTACCTATTTAGTTTGGAAAATGGACTTAGATCACTGCTGCAACGACTTGCCGCCAAAAACCTATTTTTAAATGTAATTAAGCATGTCCTAAGCAGCCTTCGTGGTTTTGGAACTAACGCAGAAGCTGCTGGGATAGGAAACATAAGTGCTACAAATATTTGGCAATGAAGAGAAAGCATCTGCACGTGCTGTAGCATCCGTGTGCTTGTTTTCATTTCATATGTTAATTGAATACAGTTTTCCACTTTGTGCTATATACCTGATAATTACCTCATCACAAACTAAGTAAGAAAGGGTTTCTAAATTGCTTCAGACATAACAGCGTTTATCTAAGCAACTAGTTGGTAATTCAGGTTCCCAGAGTTAGAACATCGTTGAATTTTAATGAGGTTGTTGGTTGTCTTTGTGTTTGCTCCGTGTTGTCTTAGGTGGCGCTTACCTTTAATGCTAATCTCATCACAGTTACCTTCTCACAATCGAGTCTAAAAACCTGTCATTGATCCAGATGAGAAATCTTACAATGACCGCTACGGTATTTTGTGATAAAGTGGCGTATGCTGCCCTTGGAATTATTTCATAAACATGTCTTCCAGTGACGTAGGAGGATTTTCTGAATGACCACTGCAATACTGTGTGTCCAATGTCGTAATCTGACCTCTTATCTTATGATAATCGCTGAAGTATCCGTGGATCTGTGATGTAGACTGCATTGGAACCCTTATAAAATGACCGCTCAAGGCCTAGAGGAATAAGCTGACCTCAAAATTCTATCCGAATGACAGCCTCGAAGCGTGAGTCACACTGATGCAAGAAGCCTCATTGAATTACCACTACAAGACGATATGGCCAGTGGTATGAACTTACCTCTAACACACTCACGATCGTAGCTATAGTACCCGAACTAGAACCCTTGCAGAATAAGTACCGCAGGGAGGCTTAGGGCTGTCAGATCCCACTCTACATCAACATTACAGTATCGTGTGGCCCGGTGGTAAATGCTAATCTCAAAACTAACTTAGAACCATCGCTGAGTATAGTGTAGCCACTTGGCGTAGGTTGAAGTCAGAAGCCCTAAGGATGTCCGTTAATACACTGCTTGTCGTAGTGGCACACATTGGTGTTAAAAACCTATCAGGATGACCAATAGGTATCAGGAGTGTTACATCTGAATAAATAAGTTATGGTGCAACCACAGAGCTCCTCAGAAAGATCATTACAGAATAGTATGGCCACGTAGAGGAGGCAGCTCACAACATCCGCCCCAGAGGATAGGCTGGGGGCATATTCCTTTCAGGATGATCACTTAACATCGTGTGGCCTGGTGCGCAAACTGACCTCTAAAGGACACCTTCTTTTGCTAACGAGAGGTAGTCGTCTAAGCTATAGTTAAACAACTTGATGCGTAAAATTTTCGCTGTCTTTAGCCAATATTTCCCTTTCCGTCCATGTGATGGGAACGGCTAGCACAAAAATAAATAATTCTATCCTTTGCCTGTTAAGCAATGCAATCTTTGGCACAGATATTTTCATACGGATGTTACTCTGGGTTCAAAGAAGTATGCTGAGGATGATGAGAGACTGTCAGTGCAAAGTACGTTAATTATCGTTTTGATAAAAATAAACAAACCATTTTAAATATGTGCAATTCTGCTGTTTCGTTTACTAAAGCTCTACTGTTTAATGATCTTAATCTGCCACTTATGGAAAATCTAAAACATACTTTCTTCCTCATGTGACTACTTTAAGTTGAAGTCTTTCAGGAATATAATTTATTGAAAGTACTGCCTTAGAGGACTATCAGTAATACATAAATCTCAGCGAAGCTTAATGGAGCACTATATGATTCAGCGGAGCTCAAAGCCCCTGTGTGAGGTGAAATCTCTATATAGAATTTCCGCGTACCTCAAATAAGCAGAAAAGAAAAAAGTGCAAGTTTAAATTCGTGGTTTGTTAAAATTTTCCACATGTGGAAGACGTAACATATTTTATACTTCTGTATCCATTACTTTACTGATGTATTTGTATAGTCATTCTGTGAATGTCTATTTATATAAGTGAAAGCAGTTTCATTTTCTCAATTCAATCTCCTATTCAGTCTTGCTTTTCTTCTCTTTATGCTTACACACAGTTTGTCAAATAATTTAATACCAGGCGCATTACCGCATAGCAGCGCTGTAGAACTGCTCTGGGCTGAAGTTAACTCAGCGTCTGGTTAGCCTTTTCCATTTACAAGTTGATCTAATTTCGTTCTGAAAGAAAAAATTAGTTCCTCACTTGTCTTCCAACAAATCAAAATCTGAATGAAAAGGGACGAGATCTTGATCTTCATTTCCTTCTTTCAAATAGCTTGCCCTTCTTTCATGTGATGAAATCGACCATCTGCTACCTTACATCTGCAATATTTGCTCGAGAAAAAGAACTCCTTCCCTTCAGAGAAATTCTAGATATTGCACCTATCTGTACCCGATACCTTTTGCCCTTCCAAAGTCCTAAACCATGACTTCCACAAGATACTTCCAAATATATTCTGTCATAAACTAAAATAGAGAGTGAACGGTTAGTGAACGATAATCGAGAAGTTGAACTTTTTGCTGATAGACAACTAACTACCGTTCCTGTTGGTACAGATAGACCGTGTCTACCTAGTTTCTATTTCTCAATCTGCTTTCAGCAAGTTTTCCAATTATTTCGGCGAGACTAGGTTGCTTAAAAGTCTCGCAACAGCTACAGTAATACTCAAAACTTTAATTATATTTACTCGGAAGTTGTTCGTCATTTGTTCCTTTCGTAATTATTTAAATAGAGAACATCTAAGCACTTGTATTGTTTGTACCAATTATTATTGTGAATAATAACCACGTTTGTGTTTTTTCAAGTCATAAGCTGCAACATCCAGTTTTGAAAATAAATCATTAAAGCAAAGGTAGTTTTTATGCCTTATAATTAAATATTCATCAAATTTTATAATTTAGTTATAATTTTCTGTTATGTTGACATTAGAAGTTTTAAGATATCGGTAAAGTGATTTGTATTGAGTTTCAGAGTGCGTAAACTTTGATGAGACGACGAAGTAAGAAAATTCTATTGAAAATATTTAAAACGTACACAAGGATAAGAATGAACACACATAATAGATAAAAAAAAAGCAGTAAGGCGTTTCACAAGAATGGATGAAAGAGGAAGTGCAATGAAGCTGATAAGGTAAAAAGTTAACTGCACATTGTTCGATAAGAAATTTTTCTCAAGAGATGTACCAGAAGGAATAGTAAATGAACGAGACGATAAAACAAAGAGGAAAACGGAAAGGATGGTATAGTGCCTGCTCTGAGGCACATACCTTAGCAAAAATATTATGAATATTAAAGCTTCCTTTGCTAATTTAGATAATATTTTGCGTAGATTGAATTTAAAAATCAACTCTTTTAAAACCATATTATTAGCTTTTCTCAAGTATGTCCAGCCTGAAAGTATAACTATACACAAATTTAAAATGATATAGAACTATCACCCAAAATTTAACATTTCACTTATTTAGCTAATATTGACTGAATTGTAAGTATTGGAAGAAACTGGTATCGTAAGACTCATTCCCTTTTGTTATTATTATTTCCGTTTTTAGTCAATTATTATATCCTCAGAATTCCCTATAAATAAATTCTTTAATTGATAATGCTGATAAAGGCGATACACGCCCGTAGATTCTCTTTTGGGAAGACGTAATCTGTATTTCACCTTCACCATTAGATAGTCTATTGTTTTTTTAGCAAGGCCATACGCTTTAAACTATGAAGAAGTGATTTGTATGTCCCACTGTAATAATTTAAGTTGTGAAATTTGCTTTGCTATATTTATCCGAGAATATTTAATTTTTGCTACCATGTTCAGTAACGAAAATAAGTTCACTATGCGCATTAGACTGAACTAATCTGGATAAGCAGCGATTCTGAAAATGGTAATTTGAAGAAATCTGGGACGTATACTTCATGTAGTATTACACGAAACTCTGCAGATATTTATATGTAGACCTGCGAGCTTGCTGCATTAGCATATGACGCATACATTATGGAAATGGAGAAATAATTTAGCTTATCCATCCCGATCAAAAATTCAGGCTTTGGAGGAAAATGAATACACTTAACATGCATTAAAGTGAGAAACATTAACCACCAATAGTGGGGTACATAACGTAGAAACGCGACGAACTGTGTCTTCTTGTGATGGTTAGAACTCTCGTTATTTGGGTTAAACTAACAATCGACATATTAACGCCTTTGTTTGTATTGACAATAGGATATGCTGTATCTATTACAAAGTATATATCTGACGCTAACACATTGGTTATTACAGAAAATTTCATTCGAGATGCACTCAGCCTTGTTAGGTCCCTGAGAGACCAACTGAGGAGCTACTTGAATGAGAAGTAGCGACCTATGGTGGCGATGACCATATATATCAACCGGGAGGGATCGGGGCACCATGACGCCTATGGCGTTGAGGGACGCAGCGATCGGGCGGTAGGACTTGGCCCGGAAAGAGCTCTTGCACCGCGGGGTTAGTTTTATTACATTATAATCAAAATCGTTACAGTTTTTGAGATAACCAAAATTTTCAAAAGAATTCCATGTATAGGGTAGTTTGGGGTGGGATATTTTTTTTCTTAAATCTTCGTGTATATCCTTGAAAGATGGAAAACTGCTCAAATACCAAGTTTTGGTATCGCTTTAGCTTTCTCTTTTCCACATACACTCACACACACATACACTCACACACACACACACACACACACACACACACACACACACACACACACACACACACACAAACACAAACATACACTCCCCAACTCACACAGACACTTACTCACTCACACACACTCACACAGACACTCAATTATACACACAAACTCACACTCACTCATACACACAAACTCACACTCACTCAAAGAAAAACTCGCACACACTCTCATACAAACAAACGCGCACACTCTCAGAAAATCGCATCACTCACAAACTCGCACACACTCACAAACTCGCATCATTCACAAACTCGCACACACTCACAAACTCGCACACGCTCACAAACTCGCATCATTCACAAACTCGCAAACACTCACAAACTCTCACACGCTCACAAACTCGCATCATTCACAAACTCGCAAACACTCACAAACTCTCACACGCTCACAGACTCGCATCATTCACAAACTCGCATACACTCACAAACTCGCACACACTCACAAACTCGCACACACTCACAAACTCGCATTATTCACAAACTCTCACACACCCGCAAACTCATACATATATTTTTCTCTAAATGCTTTTTTGGATTCCGATACATCAAAAGCGTCCATTTCCAGGGAAATATCCCGATCGAATTTTTGGGTAGAGTACAATGCCTTGTATAGCTATTGCGCAATCGATAGAGAAGGTAAAATGTCAAGAATATTTTCAAGGAAAATATGAACTCTGCAAGTACCATTATTTAAATGGAATTCTGGGGGTCATTGTGATATTTTTAATCTTAAAACAGGCTTCAGCGATCCAGCGTAGACTTTTCCACGTCTCTAAATATCCACTAGAGTTAAATTTCAGGTAACTGAAACACATTAGCTAGAACATAATGTTGAATGCAGCAAGAAAACACTTTGAGAAATGGTACCGTTTGCACTATTTCACACTATCTTGTTCTGTGTGCATGCCAGTACTCTCAGGCGGCTCCAAGAGCCACTTTAGGGTGGGGTCCATTTTACGACTCCTTTCTCGTAAGCTTCCTCAGTTTCAGACATAGCAACTGCGTCACGCATACCAGCTTCCTGTGTGATAAAGTAAATTAGGCTTTTACGTGACTGCACCACGAAGATGAAACGCGTTAAAGACATAATTACCTACATGGACTTAGGAGACCAACTCCTTTCATCGAATCTAGTGGCCTTAAAAGCTAATATTTAAACCTCTTTCCACGCACATGCAAGAGCTTAGCATAGGTTATATTCGGGCATTATGTGGTTAGTGCAGAGAGAAAGGAAGGTGGAGTTTAGCTTATATTTACACAAAGAGTGATGGCACAACGGAAGAAGGCAAACAGTTTCTTGAGCACCTTTTGATATTTATGGTAGCTCGCTTAATTTCCGCTGCTCTAGCTAACATAAAAACAAATTAATTAAAAGTGTGAGGTAAGCACTAATATAATCATCTAGATTTAAATTTACGAGCACTTTATCTATTAATATCTATACATATTCATGTATTGTAATAGCCACCAGCAGTAGTGGTCGGTAAATAAGCACTTTCAAAGTTTGCAACGCTTTATTTAAAAATTAACACTGAAAACTTCCGATGATAATCTTCCTTATTTTTATCGTAATGAGGCTTATTGTAATAACAGCAATTACAGAGTGAAAATGAAAAGTGAAACGAATTTTAAGTGGCAACAAAAAATAAGTGTCATTGTAGAAATGTATACCACTACAGTTGAACAGCCAAACAGAAAATAGTTTTACTGTGTGCCTAGTCTTGAATTTCAAGCACGTTCGCTGAAATAATGTAACAACACTAACAAAAGTATAATAAAATAAATCTAATTCTTAAAATGACTAGGGTTCCTTCACATAGGTTGCGCTTTATTCTTAAAGAGCTTTAATCAAATTTTGTTTTACTTACACTATACAGAATTTAATAAGAGCTTCTTGGGTTACCAGCCGTACGATAATGAAAGTCCCTGGAGCATTTGGCCTTGTATACAGTGGCTTTCTTCAGGAAGCGTTTGAGTTCCGGAAACTGGACTGTATATTGTGTACTACAAGGTAGAAGGTGTGGCTAACTGACAATGAAGAACGCAGGGCCTCTCTGACCGAGTTGGACGGGAAGTGCTCTCAAGATTACCAATATTCCCCGCTAAGGGGTTTGAAGTTGCAAATTTCAAATCCCTAACTCAATTCCATTCAGAAACATACCATATTGCTTGAACTACTGGAACAGCTCTTGCCGACCTGCACCTTTTATGGCTAACAGACTTGTCCCCAGACCATTGCGAGCTGACTTCAGAAACGCAAACAAATAAGCGGATATTTTCCCAGCGTTTAGGAGTTCCTGCATTCCTATGGAATGGGCACGAGTGATCTCCATTGCTGGTACTAGCTTTTCGTGGCGGTACAGGAATCTTTAACAAGCACCACATGAGTCACCCTTTCCCTCCTCTACAGCATATTGAGCCCTGTGACAGTGAACTTCCCTACAGTTGATGGCAGCGTATGACCCACCAGACCACCACCTTTGGACTGCCGGAGAGACTAGGAGAATTCTTGGAAAATCAAATCCTGTCCAGAGATGAGCCACAGAACGACAATCACACTGACCTCGTGAAGTATTGGTGGTAGTAAACTTCTTGAAAGTTCACTCAGCGAACCAGAAGAAACCGCACATTCCCATTGCTGTACCTACTGTGGTAGGTACACTGCTGAAAATGCTCAAGATGAGAAAATCACCTTAACAAGACTGCATTGAACCAATGGGATTTTTCCCTGTAGTTACCACCCTGTCAGTCTCATCCTGCTTATCTTGAAAGCCTTTCAGTGACTACTCGTGATTCAGCTTAGACTTCACCTAGAGAAAAGGGGTCTCCTATTAGAACACTACTTTGGTTTTCGTCCTGGACATTCCACGGCTCTGCATAGCTATGTGTAGCCGAAAATGCATCCCTGGCTTTCCAATAGAGGTCTAAAACGGTGGCAGCAGTTTGTGATGTGGAAAAAAGCCTCCTCTAAACCTAGAAACTATTTAGCCAATAGTTTGCTCACGCTGAAACTTTAACCGATAAACAATGCCAGAAGAGCTAGTTTTAGCACACACTAATACCCGGAGCTTGAGTTCTCCAAAGGCACATTACACAAATAATAGCATTTTACGTACTTTGATCAATCACAGCGACTGATTAAAATACGCGTGACTGTTAAATACTACACACGCGTGTTCTGTTTATTTATGCATTTTAGGACATTGTTGTCAACCTTAATATGCTGTTTCATTCTAGGCATTTACAAGTGTCACTAATGTCAGTATTAGTGGTGGTGGGCCAATCATGAGTTCGGTTCACAGGGAGGACTTTCCTCTACACAGATTTAGTTAATGAAAGGTACAGATGCCACCAGGTGTAGTACTAAGCTTAACGTATTTCTTTTTCATACCACTGATTTTTTAAATATACATTCATAAGCATTTCATAATTTTTGGTAGGACTTCTAAGAATAAACATTGAAGTGTACAACTTTCTTCGACTCCGCAGTTTTAGCCCTTCCCCCTTTTCGGATATACCTTATCTCTCATACCTTATCTCTCATCTGTCATTAGCTAAGTGTAAATAAGGCCTCCTTCAGATGACGTATACATGAATCCTATTTTCAAGGTTTTAAAATGCCGCCATGAGAAGAACAATCCAAGTGTTCTCAACTGGGGTCGAAAACTTGAGGTATGTAGCTGAATGGCTATTTCATGCAACGTCATGGCATATGCAGCCTCTATCACGTCATATGCACATAATGACTGCCACGTACACACAATATGTTTGGGCTGCACACAAACTCCTGCTATGCGGCCGAAGTAAGCTGCCATTGCAGCCTCAAAATAATTTGTTGCTCTTTGTTCAAAGGAGCAAGTAGAACATTTTACATAGAAGGCTTATTTAATCTCCGATTCACCTTAAGACATAAAACAACTACATCCTTATTTAAATAATGTAAAGAGCAAGTAAATTATGTTGCCATATGCATGATTTGAAAATAAGTTTCAACATTTTCGTAATCAAAATTATTTTATTTAATTTCTCCCCGTAAATGTTGCGAATTTATATATTGTTTGAGCCTAAAATTGTTTCCAACTAATTGAAACCAGTACCGAACTTCATTTGTAAAGCTCAATTTCTGTCGGTCTGCCTCTGTCAGGTTAATCACTTTAACATTTAGACTTTGGGGCCGCTCAGTGGTTTTTTCGCGGCTGTCGAGTTGAAGGTCCGTGGCTTGGTTTCTGGCTCTATAGAGTCGATATTAAGTCGGCTCTATCCAAGCCTTCACCTCTAACTTGCTCATGTGAAGTATACTAGGATCTAATTTAGTTCGGAGTACATGGTAAATGCTGCAGTTCCTCTCATTTCACCGCCATCATCAGTGCATTATCATAAAATCTCTTACTTCAAATACATTCTTCGTTGCGGTGTAAACTGATAAAAGAGTATTTATACCTAATTGCAGCAGTACGTTATTTTACGCGCACGCTATCGACTTTTTTGTAGTAGTTTTCGTATTCATTGGGCTTTGACAACCTTGCGAATTGGAAGTTCAAGACCTGAAGTATAGTAGTGTCTTTCAATTTAGAGGCTTATGAACAATGGCTTCCGGTAATCTAGGACATGTTTATAATTCATTACTCCAGCAGGGCATTCGTAGCTTTAAGAAAACTTGATTAATGTTGGCGCTTTAAATGACTTTTCTTACCTTTCAGAATTACTCAACACTATGCATTCCTAAATAAGTTTTTATACTTGCAGAAAACTCACCAACGGGCTGTACGAAGTCACTTTAACCTACTGGTGTCGCTTTTTTGGAGAGAAATAAGGAATAAGATGTGTTTTTACTGCTGCATACTGGAGATGAATTTTGTCTCCATTGTACACCTCTATCCACTCAATGTTAGGACTGCTGCAGAATGCTCGACAGAGAAGCCCATTTCTTCCGGTAAACTTATTCAGCATATTTCATTCCGGAAATGCAAGTACTGTAGTAAACTTTATCAACGTTACCAGAGACTCTATATACAGCTGTGTCTTTATTGGGTCAAATGTTTCGGACACGACCTCCAAACAACGATACACTAAAGAAAGTCAAATATGAGTATAGGTTCGATAATCAATTATTGATCAGTTACAAGATAAAACTAATGGTTGCAAATACTGCTTGAAATGGTTTCCTCCTGCATGAATGCATACCCTAAGCCTGCGCCCTCTGCTATCGTGTACTCCGTTAGAGTGTTTTGTGTTTGGTCACATCCAGTGTGGATACGTCCTATCAAGAGTGTAAATGTCCGGTGCAGGAATCGCATGCACCAGGGATTTAAGATGTCCCCACATGGGGGAAAACAACCACTGGATTCAAAACAGGAGATCGATCAAGTCATGCGATAACGCCCCCCCCCCCCCCCCAATAACAATCCATCTATGCAGTAGTTTATCACTTATATTACGTACTATTCCACTGAATAAACTGGCGCTCCTTTCTGTGGAAACTATATTCTTTGAATGAAGTTCAGAGACATGTCATTAGTAAATAATGTAGCTGAATGCTGAGAAGCCGTAGATAGTGTTGCATGCAGGCACGGAGCGAAGAAATTGGGATAAATAGGATGATCGAGAAAGATTCCACTCCAAACTTTAGGCAGAACCTCTGTTAATGTCCGTCCTGTCGTCGTTTTACGAGGTTTTCATAGGCCCAGTTACAAGTTTTATGAAAACCGAACACACCGCCACGAGTAAAGCCAATCTCGTCAATAAACAAGGGTCATATTAAGAAATGCATGAAAAACGTGTTCTGTAACATGCTAAGGCAGACAGTTCTTCTAGACTAAGGCTGCCACGTTAATCCATACACCGCTGAATATGACACAGGTACCTAAGGTGTTCATACAAAATTCTCCAGATAGTGATGTGACTAACGCCTTCCCACACTACAGTATCCTATGCTCCGATGTATTAGCGTCCAATCACGAAAAACTTCTTTCGTTCACGGTCAATCCATCATGCATTTTTGGTCTCCTTCCCCCAAGTTCGGTCGTTCCATCGGACTTCTGGGGCGTTGTTTTTGACACACTGTTGGCCGACTTATAATGTAAATCGGATTCAAAAATTACCATCACATACACCGACTCTCCACAATTCATATGAGTAAAGAATCAGGAAAGGAGTTTAAAAATATTCTAACAAACTGAGAAACTTGTATGACGTAAACAAACAAAATGGGACATGCTACCTAAGAAATGCGGGTTTATTTAACTAAAAGGACTAATTATGCGACATTCTATAAACAAATACAACTACAGATTCCTAAGGAAGGAAATACCTTATTTTGTAGTTACCTGACAGTGAACTTCAAGTACTAAGAATCATTACTGCTGTTTTCGGTTGTTAATGTTGTTGAACGTTTTCGAGAAGCTCTACTTCCACATCTTCAGAATCTGTCGATATCAACATGTTCAATTATTTAAGAACAATAACAGTCGAGAAAAATAGTGATCAGTCTTAATACCTCAAATTCACTGCCACAAGCTACAGTGAACTTGTCATCACATTAAACGCTTCTTCTACTATGGGTCAATCAAATATCTTATAACCTCTATAAGCAAAAACCTAAACTCTAGAACACTGAATCTTTTGTTTACGTTTTGTTTATTTACTTATTTTGTTTTGGGCAAACCAGAAAGCATGCTTTTTTTTTTCAAGTACATATGACAAATGTAAATTGTCATCAGTTATACCACATGAAGCTGGGGCAAAAGCGATGAAGACGTACACCCTGGGAAAAATGTGATATCAGAAAAAGCCTCAAATGCACAATCACGCTTTCCGCTTAGGTTTTTAGAAGAGCCAGTCGGACAAAGGAGTACCGGAGGCGCGGAGGTTGTAACAGCATGCCAGCAATGCGCAGAGGAGGACCTAATGGACAGCTGAGGGAAGAAGGGGTGGCGAATTTGGTAGAGATTGATCGGTTGTCGGTAGTGGGAATTTGGGAGAAGACTCGGAGAGACGATGGAGCTAACTACTGCCTCTAGGAGAGAGAAGGTTGAGAAAATATCCAACAGGGAGAGTGGAATGCTTAAAAACTGCAGTTTAACTGAGGTTAAAAACAGTGAAACTTGTGCAACTAAGAAATTAACTTAAGGGAAGTGAGTGCTGGATGTATAATTATTCAAGAGTGAGTGAGTGAGTGAGTGAGTGAGTGAGTGAGTGAGTGAGTGAGTGAGTGAGTGAGTGGGTGAGTGGGTGAGTGGGTGAGTGGGTGAGTGGGTGAGTGAGTGAGTGGGTGAGTGAGTGAGTGAGTGAGTGAGTGAGTGAGTGAGTGAGTGAGTGAGTGAGTGAGTGAGTGAGTGAGTGAGTGAGTGAGTGAGTGAGTGAGTGAGTGAGTGAGTGAGTGAGTGAGTGAGTGAGTGAGTGAGTGAGTTAGGTTTAAGGGCCCCTATAAACTAGGTTATCAGGGCCTGTAAATATTGAAGATTAACTGATCAAAGGTTGAGGTTACTATTGTAAACTAATAAATAACTAAACTGGATTTTGGATTAAATAGGTGTCAGAAATTTAGTGAAAGATTTAAAGAATTTGGCTTGTCAACAATTAATATTAGAAGGAATTGTTTATTCACATTAGGGTGAGGTGAGAAACATTTGCTAAATAATCTGATTAATATAGTACAATGACTTATTAAACAAGTAGTTAGACTTACAATTAATGAATATTAAGCCTAAAGAAGGTGTTTAGCTCACCATAGTTGGAGAGCAAAATGAGCTGGACGGTAGAAATAAAGGCAATGAAGAATTGGTTACACCGAAAGTATAATAAACTATTAAATGACAATAATTAAAATGAAAAAGTTGAAAATTTAAGTAATTTATAAACTCGTTTTACTATTTTATTTTAGTTAACTAGGCTAAGGATATGTGTACATAATTATGAATGAAAAAACATAAGCTATTAAAGAACCATTTGGAGTATACGTTTTGGTTTAGGCAACAACATGCCAGGATAATATTGTGACGCTGGGCTCGGCGTGCAACAAAGAACGGACAAGCCTAAGCTGCTTCATACACCATGCCAGGCCGGTGAGCAAACATAGGGACCAGGACAATCGTCCTCACAACACTCACACAAGGGAACACGTGACTAAGAACAATAATTGAAGTGGTTATAGAAGAGGGATTTTCTCTGGTGCCTTCGAAAAATATCTGGCTAGGTTACCACCGGCGTGTTTGAAGGAGTTCCTGAAAGTCCATGTGACGTCTTCCCCACTATGTAAGGAGGCTAGGAAACAGCAGTGAGGTAGTTACTGTCACAGACATGAGGTGGTCAGTATGTCAGTGAGTAGGAGACAGCTGTGCGTGGAATAAGGAAGATCCTTGGTTCAAATCCTATGGCATTGAATTTTGCACGCCTGATTCCACCTCTTATATGTTGATGTTTATAATTTGTAAACCTTATTCTCTTTTAGTGTGAGACAGGCCTAAGTCCAATGTTATGTCACCCAGTCATAAACATTTTTATTAATAATGTGCAACTTCTTTCACGAAATAACTATGCATACTCGTATATTAAGACAATGCATAAATAAACCGCTTATGTTGTATATCCCAAAAAATGATGTTATTTATGGATTTATTCAAACTTTTACAGCGCTCTCCTGACAAATTTAAATTCTGTAGCTTTGGATTATATCATTTTCAGCCCTTCAATTAATCGTTGCTCCGTCTGCAGCAAGTGGAATATAGAACACAACATCCACAAGTTGCACTGAGTTGGTGGGAAATACACTCAACTTGTGGCTATATTAAAGCTAACGCAGTGCTAATGGATGCTCATATTACCTTGCCTGTGTAAAGCAGATATTACGAGTATAGAAAGCACTAGAGGTTTTATTTGCCTTAATTGTTACCACACCTCACTTGCTGCGAGTGTTGAGCATTGAAATTCGCTAGGAAATAACCATAAAGAGGTAATCAACGTTCCAGAGCCTCTTACATCTGGTAACCAGTTTGGAGCGGAGAGGAGCTGTAAAGCTAAGAGAAATATCATTCTCCGTCGAGAATTCCACGAGTTGCGTGAAAATTTACAAAATATTTTGAAGTCAGTGTCCAACCATATATTTTTTTTTCTGTGCTGCACAACTGTGCTTTAGAATAAGTTGTATTTTATACCTTAATATGGCTACTGGCAGACGATAGAGTAAACACATTGGCATAGTTCCAGCTTCTTACTAACCAATATATGCTTTAAAAAGACAGAACAATATGCTTAAACGTAATTTGGGAAAGACGTGTTCATGACGTGCGTGTACCAGGTGGAAGGGAAGTCATTACATTAATTTAAACCAGTGGTAGATCTCGGAATTTGAAACACATTTTGTATCTTACGTCTTTATATCTGACCATTAAGGGTATATATGACTGAATTTTCCAACTTCTATATTTTTTAATCAATTTTGATGAAATTTTGTGTGCATATTTATATGGTAACCATATTATGCTGTGCAGAGTTTCAACTCTGTATATTCCTTGGTTCAAGAAATATTGTAAATTATTTAAATAAATTAATAGTCGCACTTAAAAAGTCCCTTGCGACAAAGTTTTCATTCAATCATTCTAAAATTTTGTAGAGATGCACTTTATACAAGGATAAATTATAATTGTATTGGGTTTTTATATCTGGTTATTTGTTTGGCTTACAGAAAAAAGTAAATATTTATATTTCATAATTTTTAAAAAATATGGAGTAACAGCCTGTTCTGAAGGATAAAAAACACACTAAAATTCATCTGATATCAAAACCCAATACAATTTTTATTTATAGTACATATTACTACATACTGTGCAAGCTTCAAGCCATTCTAATAAGAAATGCTCCGCAAGGAGCATTTTGTATAGAGCAAAATGCTGAAAAATTGCAAACATAAAAGAGGCAAAAGGAAATAACCTGACCTCAGAATTGCCCTGGACAATGTCTCCCCCTCAGACCTCTTGTTTCTTTCTTTAGATGATATTTTCAATTACATTACAAATGGCAGTAGCCAATCATTAGCAAGTTCCTGTTCACCTACTTCCAGCGGTATAATCAAAATAGGAGTGAAATGGTACAGTAACAGTGCACAATGACATTATATCCCAAAAGCGGGCGTAAGCGGACATTTAAATACCATGCACATGGAGCTAAAGGATGGCTTCTGTTGGCTTTAAAAATGGTGGAACTGAAAAGATAATGGATGCATATGATAGAGGAAAGATTGTAATATTTTTTAACGCTAAAATAAAAAAATTCAATTTTTTACCAAAAATCGTCAAAACTCAGTCATATGTACCCTTAAATAACCAATTATCACAAATCGCAGAACATTTATAATCCAAATCGAGGATGTCACCTAAATATTGCAAATATAAGCCTGCTTTCAACGCACTAACGCAAAGTGCTCAAAGGCGAAGGTCTGCCAGTATTATCTAATTTTAATCGACGCTCAACATATTAAAAATTAAACATTAAATAAACCTAGTCTTGAACAAGACGACCAATACAACTACGTGTCCTCTTTCTAATTTAATTTATTTTCGTACCTATTTTACAAATTATACTCAAACAATCAATTTTTCTACTTACATTAGGTGAACAAGACAATGTTAATAGAAACGCTTTCCCTGCTTAATATAATTGTGAGTACACAGGGGCATAGGGGAAACAGGAGCCATAATAAAAGTTCATAAATCAGACCACCGCAAACTTCTGTCTATAACATTTCATATTCTTCACATGCCTTCACGATAAACAAACAAGGGAACTATTATTGTGTAGAAGCTAAAGAGCTTCGACTTCAACTTTCGGAAAATTCAAATTAACTATATCTTAGGAATACTTAACCACACACAAGTCAAAAATATTATACCAAAAAAAGGTGATCACTTTTGTATTACTTTACTTCAAGTTTCAGCAGACTGCTTACAGATTCCCACGTTGACAAACATAAATAAAACTCAAAACCGAATTAAGGGAATTCCATGGGAAATTAACAAAAAAGATCAATAGCTTATACTCTTGCTATCGCCATTAAAGTATTATATTTATTCCAAACTATTACATATTATTGAGAAAACAATAAGCAACAACATATTTTCGATATAAGTGGTAGCTTCATGTGGGAGAAGTTTATCAAAATGTACAGATTGCATACCTTAGGACGCTGTATTTAAATAAATATTTGATATTCATCCCACTTTCTGGTTTGGAGTTATATGCCCTCTGTATCTCGTTCCCTTTCTTGCATGCAGGAATGCACACGCGCGCGCGCGCTGACGCACACACACACACACACACACACACACACACACACACACACACACACACACACACACACACACACACACACACACACACACACACACACAAGCTCTTTATAAACATACTTTTGTTTTTATACTCCTCAAGGCTTTTGTTTTAGATTTAAGGACACATTTTTCGCCTCATATACAATAATTCCCCTACCTATAAATAGATGATATAGTAATATTTACAGAATTTATATTGATGCACGATTACCCATAATTGTAACGGTACTAAACTGATCTCATTATAGTCTTCCAGTGTTGTAACAAGAGACTTACATCTTTGCTGGTTATGAAAAGTATTACACATTTGCTTTAATCACTTAGGTACTCATCGTCAGATTATTCACTCTCGATTACAGACAATTTAATCGCTTTTAGTAAATACATATTAACAAAAGAGAATCTTAAGCAATGAGAATGAGAATTTTTCTCTACAAGTATCCGATTTCCCAGTTGAAGTCATGTGCCTCGGTTCACAGTGTAGTTGAAATGAAAACTAATGAAAATGTATCTTAAAATGACTCGACTTAAAGGACACGGTTCAGTGTAACCGTTAACAATCTACAGAAGTCATTTCGTGCACTTGTGTGATTTTGATGCCATGAAGTTTGATAAGCGACTTAAGACTGTCCGTAACAAGGACGTTTTATTGGTGCATACTTAACTGTGTAACAGATCAAATAGTGCACCCACAGAGTTAATAGGACTGTAATATAACCTTTACTTAACTTTTTGCGGCGTAATGTCCAAGAATTTAATGATGCTCTGAAAAAATTATAAAAACTTACTAACACTAAAGGCCGAAAATGAGTTCAAAAGAAAGGCGGAAAAAAAGAAAAACACTTGTTTATCTGGTGTAACATTCACCTTTTTCAGAGCTGCCGCGAATGCATATACAGAATGCAAGGAAGGAAGCAGAGCGGTTGAGAATTAAAATTCCGTGTAGATTTAATGATCCCTTGGAAATTCCCGTAACGACCTCAAACTAGACGTGACGCCAACAGTAAGTTTTCAGTCGCATGGAAGGACCTGTACCCATTTGTTCAAGATTAGGCTGGCAATCAAATTGGGACGTGCGATCCAATTTGTTTCTCCAGTGTCTACATCGCATTCCTCATATCTTCCCCGCCACGATTCATTGTCTTCCATCACATAAACCCACCATTCCCTGAAATGTCCTTCCTTCCTTTCAAAACAAACAACTAATCTAGATAAACTTGTATAGGCGACTATCCTTGTGGGAAAAATTAAATGTAAACGGTGATTTAGCCTGATTTTGGTGAGTATACCATAGTATATTTTTGTAGACTGTTACTGTTTTAATTCAGTTTATCTCTTAATAAATATTGTACATCGGCATTTTACAGTATTCACAAACTCCATGTTTCTGCTACCAATATTGCTGAAATCAAATATGCCATTTCTATACTTTGAAGAAATGGCGCTATTTAAGAACCAAGGAAATTAGCTGAATCCCAAACAGCATTACATGGATAATTTTAGGCATTTTTAATCTTCTCGACTTTTTTTCCAATTAATTTCACTAAAATGTGATTTTCTGTATACAGGTTGTGAAGCGTTCGTTAACACTGAGTTACAGACAATTGGGAAAACGCACGTAAATTGAAAATGTTTGTATAAAATGTAAATTCTAATGCACTATGCCGCTTACTTGAAGACTTATTGCTAATAATACTGGTTTATTTAAATTTGCGAGTAGTTCAAACTTTTCCTTTGAAAGGTAATTAGTCATTAATTTGACTCTCGTAACTCGTGTGAACCAAAAGGCATATTTCGAGCAATAAAATCTGTGGCTGTGCTCCAGAGAACCCGCGTTCATTTCCCTGTGCCGGACTATGGTTAAAGGTTCCTTAATTGTTTTCCATGATTTATAGTGGAGGATGCCGGATTGGAATTTCCAAAATTTCTACTTCCCTATCATATCTGTCGTTTCATATTTTCCAAATAATTCATTCATAGAATAAGTGTTCAAAATGATGCCTTGTTGATTGATACAGTGTTCCAACCGTCCTCTTGTATCCATATGGAAGTTCCTCAGAACTGCGTGTGGGACAGATGCGTATGCTTTAACGATCTTTTGAGGGGATTTGTTTAAAACGGATTATTCTTGAGTGTCTCCAAAAGAAATAATCTAATGGGATTAGATGAGAAGATGTTGATGGCCAAGGTATTGGGCCACCTAGGCCCATTCAGGGTACAACTAATTGAAATGCACCTTTACAGGTTCATAGTAGTGAGGCGACGCACCATCTCGTTTGAACCAGTGCACTGTTGCACCGCCATGGTACATGAGCGTCATCAAGAAAATCCTGAAGCTCTTACTTGCAGTAATTCCAGATACCGTGATCCACAAAGTCTGGCTCGGAGAAACGCTCCCGTCACCTCCGACACCACCAGCACCACCACCAATACCAGCACCACCACGACCACCAATACCACCACCAATACTACCACCACCACCACCAATACTACCACCACCACCAATGCCACCACCAATACCAGCACCACCACGACCACCAATACCACCACCAATACTACCACCACCACCAATGCCACCACCAATACTACCACCACCACCACCAATGCCACCACCAATACTACCAGCACCACCACGACCACCAATACCACCACCAATACTACCACCACCACCACCACCACCACTACCAATGCCACCACCACCACCAATAATAATTAATAATAATAATAATAATAATAATAATAATAATAATAATAATAATAATAATAATAATAATAATAATAATAATAATAATAATAATAATAATAATAATAATAATAATAATAATAATAATAATAATAATAATAATAATAATAATAATAATAATAATAATAATAATAATAATAATAATAATAATAATAATAATAATAATAATAATAATAATAATAATAATAATAATAATAATAATAATAATAATAATAATAATAATAATAAAAATAAAATAATAATAATAATAATAATAATAATAATAATAATAATAATAATAATAATAATAATAATAATAATAATAATAATAATAATAATAATAATAATAATAATAATAATAATAATAATAATAATAATAATAATAATAATAATAATAATAATAATAATAATAATAATAATAATAATAATAATAATAATAATAATAATAATAATAATAATAATAATAATAATAATAATAATAATAATAATAATAATAATAATAATAATAATAATAATAATAATAATAATAATAATAATAATAATAATAATAATAATAATAATAATAATAATAATAATAATAATAATAATAATAATAATAATAATAATAACTGTAAAGGTAACAACAATGTTTAATTTTATAATGAAATTATTCTGGTATCATTGTGAATTTCGGCATGCCACAATTTAATTTTACTAATGAAACAAGCACTCAAGGTTGGTTTATCCCTATGATTCTACTTAACTGCACTATTTTCATTGAAAACCACCAGGAGTTCATATTTGTCCGCTCTTTTGTCGATTTTGTACGTATCAAATTAGCATTCTTGAAGTGGAATATAATACAATTGGGAGAAACTGATGACTTAGAGAGATTAAAGACAGCAAGAAAGATCTCATATGAAGGAAGCTTAACACGACAGCGACCGCCGCTAACCCCCTGAAACAAAGCGAAATCCAAAAGCAATGTCTGTCTGTCCTCTGCTAACGTTCACCGCATCAATGGCCGCAGGGCCGACCTCTAGTGCCCAATGACATCGCAATAGTCTCACCGCTAACCATAACATTAAATCTTTTCTACGGTCCTGGAAAAGCCTTCTACACCGTTTACTACGCTCCGGGGTGTACAAAATGCTTTGCTCTAACAAGAGCTGCTGATTTTTGCTGATTTATAAGGCCCAATTCGTCTTTTATATGAGAAAAATAATCATTGTGCTGCTATAAAAAGCTGACCACAGTGATCTTTCCCCTCTGTGTGAAAATTCTCACAAGCCAAATAACCAAAATAACTCCTGGAAGTCCATGTCCCAGGATCGTGGGCAGTAAGACATACCAGGTGAAACCAGCCACATTGATTTCACAGAACAAGCTACATTTTTTATGGTGAAAATATATCAACAATTGTCTCGGCTTTGTCTCCGTATTCGCTGGAAAAAGAATTATCTAATATCTTTAAACGAGCAATTCTTGTATATATGTATATTTCGCGTATCTCGGAAACGGCTCAAAAGGTTTGGATCAAATTTGGTATTCAAATAAGGTCTTGCTGTTTAACTATGTAGGTGTGTTTCCTGAAAAAGTGCTATTTTACACACAACTAATATTCCCTCTTCTACAAATAATTCATGGAATTTTCTGTATGTTTGAAATAGAAATGCTACATATTACATTCAAAATGTTTTCTCTACTCACTTTTAGTTGACACATTCACATCTCTTTCTCTACTCACTTTTGTACATCCAGTTTTTCTGAAAGAAACGCGATTTCACACAAAAAAAGCTTTTATTCCCTTCTCTACAAATAAGTTTTACAATTTTCTGTATGTTTGAAATATAAATGCTACGCAATACAGTCACAATGTTTTCTCTACTCACCTTTAGGTAACCCGTTCTCATTCTTTGTCTATTGAGTTCTACAAACAAGTTTACTGGAAAAACGCGATTTTACGCACTCACACACCCAAACTCACACCTACACACACAGCCACACACACACACACACACGCGCGCGCGCGCGCGCGCGCGGATCTTTTTCTGAAAATGTGTATTTTCTTTTGTTTTTTTTTTATTCAGGGGGCCTCAATACATATATTTCCGGTGCAATGTCGCCATTGAATTCTTGGTTGGGATACAATACTTCCTCTACTTTACTATACGTAGTAAAGAAAGTATAAAGTGCGCTTCTTATGTTCTCAGGTTTGAAGCTTTATAAATATATGTGTGTAAAGAATGAAATTTTATTAGTGAGCGATTCTAATTCTAGCTATCTTCTTTGCTTGTCAAACTTGAGACTATGGGAGAGAAGTCGTATAATTTTACTTTCCATCTAATTTCGCTAAAATACTTTACATCAATGCATCAATAACCTCTTGTTATTTATATGTACGTCGCAGATGTAATCTAATTAGAAAGTATGGCACCTTTACTTAAAAGAAAACGTTTCTCGACACCTACACTTCCCCAAACACATTAGTTGCATCCTGTGCCTAACCAGCATTCTACATTAAATAATGTCCGGTAAATGCAAATAAGCCCCAATAAGCTTACACGAAATAGCTTGGCGGGCATCCCAGAAAAGGTTAATACAGGAATTTTCGATTTGGGGCGTTTAGCAACTGTTCAGCGTGATAGATCGGATTATCACTCACAAACAAGGGAGGTCGGCGTGAGAGCAACCACTCAAAAGTCTCGTTCCATAACATGCCTCCCTTTATCACCTCAGTGTTATCAACCGAGTTGCCAACTGTTTGAGGATGTAGAATTAATCCGAGTCTTACCACTAGAAACTATTGTGCTAACTTCAGCGAATCAATAAATTTAGAGCTTAAAATAACAGTTTCTTTAATAACAGTTTATGTGATAACAAAAAGACGCAGAGGTCACCGGGAGTCACTGAAATGTTAAGAGTGATATGCTCTTGCGGCTACCGCCATTATGTGTTAACGGTAGTACGGTATTCAGGCGCTTCGGATTGCCGACACTCGATTGCAATAAAATAGTTGTGTAATATTGTTAGGAAGTGACAAAGTCAGTCCAGTTACCTTCTAATTGAATGCACAACAACGCAGTGCTCTTCAGCTGATGTTAACGTAGTTTACAGTTTTTCGTAATATTACAACTCACAACTGTTTATTTCTCTAACCTTGGCTCAATCCTCTCACTGCCTTTCTTAGCTTTCTCTGACTCTCAAACACTAACCGACGATACAATCACTCGGCACTCGTTAAAATGACTTCACTTCGACGCGACGCATCTTTCACGACGAATATAAAACACACACAGCTGCCTCGCACTCACTGACACACTGATCGACTCATGTGTTTAACTGTAACTCTCTCTTCTGCTGCTTCCTCCTATAACAAGGGTGACGTCACATGACCTTTCTCGACTTCTACAAACACGCCGGCCGCCGGAGGCCCTTCGAAGGTTCTAAAAATCCTTTGCTATGCGTCGCGCTCATTGTTGTTAGTAACGTATACACAGACATTGGCGTACGGCAGCCTCACCTTGAACGCTTTGTTTGTTCGCCGACCTGGTATGTGATGTGAAGTAGCGTAGCCCCGAGCGCTCTTTGTTATGTGACGCGCCGGGCATCACAATATAAACGATTGTGACGCCATAAGGCTATACTAATTCAAGATACGAAGGGCACGAATTTTAGAAATGGGCGCTCTGTTATCAACGTTAGGTCCCGCATACTGCAGGAGTACCCGGCCAAAGTTCCTACAATATATGACGCCAAATCTTAGGCACTGTTGCTGGGACATGCCGGATTCTAAGAATTACTTTTCCTTTGTAATTTTTAGAGCGGCATACGCGTGTTTTAATGACATTCTCTGATTTCTGAAGCTACAAGTTTTAATCACTCGAACCGTGTGCTAATAGACTTCCTTGTCGGTCGAATTCTCCGGAACGTATAATTGCCTAAGCCACACTGATCTATAACTAATACTTAAATTTCCTCTCTAAGGACCTTTTATCCCCTTACAAAATTGCTAGTCGTGTTTCTTACATTATGCATCGATTTCACATTTGGTAATTATTTATTGTCATTATTTATCTTCCTTTATTTTTTATAAGATTATTAATCGTACTGGTCAATAATTCTGGCATCAAGACCTCCGTAAGGTTTGAACCTATAGCTTCCTTACGCCCGTCAAATGTATTAATTAACCGGTATCTTATGGACAGAGTGAGGAATTTCAGCATCCTTCCAGTCCCAGAAGAGCACTGCAGATTACGATATCACGGACATTAGGGCAAGGTCAGGAACGTGTGCTTCATGTACAGTCACTCCAAGGTCAACTGTCTCAGTAGCTAAGAATTGTATTGTAAAACGGGAGTGATGAGGGATTAGATAGTGGCCACCGGAATGGACCAGGATGACCTTATTCTGTGATTTACGTTGCATTAAAATACAATAGTTTTAGATATTAACGCGTTGTGTGCGTGAAGCTTCAAAGCGGATATCAGCTTGCATGTTTCATAAGGTGCACCCTTTAATATAGACATACACGTGTATGTCTGGAGTAAGAATGCAATAAAATGTGTCAGTGAGCCGACCTGTAAAGAGGGCAAGCTTGTCTCTTAGGTGCATCTGCACATCTGCTCCGAGCTATCTGTCGCTTCTTGGGCCATCACATGCAGCCTGTTACCATACAGCTAGCTTTCTTTTGTACAAATCGTGTACATTTTATAAGTAAGTTAAGCAAGTGGTTGTCAGGTTTCTTAGTTCAACACATTTATGCACAACCCTAAGAGCCGATCGGCAGGCGCGCCACGATAGAACGGCTGTTGCGCTATCATGTTAAGGCAGAGGTGATCGGATTAAGAGGACAGGGTAGTGATTTGGGCTCAAAAAGTCAATTTTTTGATTTTCATCTTTAAAAAAAAAGTAGAAAGCTTCCTCTTCAAAATGATATATATATTGTAAGGGTACCGGCACATTTAAGGCTTTAAATTACCCCATCTAAATATGCCGGAGTGCTGGGCCACGCTGGGTAAAGAGGGCTTCAGAGATGACACACTTCTCTTTAAATGTAGTTTTCTGTAACTTGACATTTTCAAACTCAGGTACATTTTTTTTCAAAACCACTGAACCTATTTGAATGAAAACTTTACAGTAGTTCCAGAAGCATATACTCTACAAACGTAACCTATTTTATTGGAAAAATCCAAAACAGAAAATTTAAAAAAATATTTGTGCAAAAATAATGTACTTTTTTTTCACAAAAGTTAAATATTTGTTCTTTTGAATATAGCCAGAGATATTTAAGTAAATTTAGGTTAACGGTTATAAATACACATTGCCTAGTGCACTACAAAAGTTTCAACACATATGCTTGAATGTTGTAGAAGGAATTTGTACCGTTAGTACTATATATATTATATTTTTTTCAAAAACATGCTATCAGTTTTTTGCCTTATTACATGCCCATTTTAAATAACTGTTTCGATGTTCTCTATATCAATGTAATCACAATGAGTCACTAAATATTCATCCTAAATTAAATTTTGATCTGAGCAGCAGGAGTTTAGATATCCTCAACTAAAGTTATGTTTTGAAATACTGAAATAGTGTACGAATCACTACCTTGTCCCCTTAATGACTATACCAGCAATGTTCAACGTTTGCGAAAAAGGGGAGGTTGGGTTTAACTCCCTCCACCGTACGCGGACTTTGCGCCTCCTAAGCTCCCACCCGTGCATTCTGTTGCAGTGACGGGTTGGTTACATAGACGTTGCATTTGATTTACGAAAACACCTTCAAACCTTATGCCATAAACATCCGTTCATTATTAATTCCTTTGGTACTGCTTATATTTAAGAAGTCAATCAATATTGGGTGAAAAAGTCGAAGTGCATAGCCTTAGAAGATACACCAAGTGATCGTCGCGTAACATATTGTGATACACACTTTTAATACAGTTCAATTTGGAGGTTACACTTCTTACATGCTCACATCGACTATTTTCCAGACTTGTATTCTACAGCGAGGAACAGGGTGAACGCTTTCACAAAAATTTGAAGTACACTAAAATAATAAATTAAATAAATTATTTTGTTGTTTAACGACGCTGCCAATTTCCAGGACCACGTCAGCATTGCCAGTGTGCCGGAATTTGGTTCTACAGGAGTTCTTTTACATGCCACTAAATTTACTGACATGAAGCTATCATTTTTAATCACAGTTAAAAACCATTGTTCTGGGCCGGATTTGAACCCGCGACATCGAAAACCAAAATTCTCAAAACAGACTTTTTATTGTTGAGTTATGCTCTCCAAAGGCTAAACACAGACACAAGACACACAGACATACCTTTCTCTAAAAATGCTTTTTTCTTTTTTTCATTCAGGGGGCCTCAGAACATATTTCCGGTGAAATCTCGACGCCAACGCCCATACCATACTGAAAACACCGATTCTCGGTGTTAACCGTGCAACTCACACAAATAGCAAGGCGTATCTTCGAAATGGTTCATTAAAAAAAATATATATATATTTAGACATAAATTTTGTATTTTAGCAAGATATACATTCTTTGTATAGTAAGATTTGGTCTATCTCTTACGGTTTACCAGTTATGCAAAAGTAATCCGGAGTAAATAGGACTATATGTGCTATAGCCAGAAAATTCAAGAAATACACTTCATTTGTTATCAAAATATTTCAGATATATGACATTTTAATCAAAATCGTTAGAGCAATTTTCAAGAAAAAGAGGCCTCATAGTGTATGTCTGTGTGTCTTGTGTCTGGGTTTAGCCTTTGGAGAGCATAACTCAACAATAAAAAATCTGTTTTGAGAATTTTTATCTTGCTAAAATACACAATTTATGTCTAAATATATATATATATATATACATTTTTTTTAATGAACCATTTCGGAGCTACGCCTTGCTATTTGTGTGAGTTTTGGAGAACTTACACTTCTGTCAAATGCAACAGCATGTTATGTTAACCGTGCAAAGAGAACGGAATTAGAAAGCTTTAAAAGTCTTGGCTATAGCCCAAATCTGACTTTATTCCCATATTCCCCTTGTACCTACAATGAAATAAACAATACGATAATTTCCGCAAATGTTTATCTCAACTAATATGAAGAAGATATAGGAATAAGAGTTTGTAAAAATTCTTGGTACAAGGGTAAAGAAAGTCATGGGAGTGCAACACATGTGATTTTTTAACGTCAATCAGCAACTCACTACATATAGGTAACACGGACAAGTCATTTGCTGTTTATTGCCACACCCAGCCACGCAGAGCCCTGAGAAAAAGTGACAGTTCAACACTATTGCAGCTGCTAACAGATTCATTTAAGGATACCCACCTGTGTAAAAAGGCTAAAAATTTCAAAAATTGTCAAAACTGGATTTTTGTTTTATCAAATAGTTTAAATCTTTTGCTTAATTTTGATATGCTTTTTATAGCCTTACGACCTTTTTAACTATGTCACGTGGCCGCCTAACTGATTTCTTGTAAGTGGTCCTGTCCATTTAAATCCATACAGTTCCATTATCCTTGCTTTGACTTCCATGTTTTTATTTTTAACACTATTTGCTCTCTAAAATGCTCCACACGATGCAATTTTCTGTATTTATGTATGAAATTTAGTGTATCTGCTTAGAAATAACATTAAAAAGGAATGATGAGATAATTTTTTCATAACGTGAATAACTGCTGAGTAATTAAATATTAAAGTTTACATTTCGAAATTTCAATGAAAAAAATTATGAGTTTAAACTTTTAAAATTTATTTTTATCCAAACTAATAAAAATATTAAAAAATTATCTCATCAATTTGCTAACATTCTATTACAGGACATAACTGAAAATTATTAAGTTTTTCAAATCAAAATTGCTTCATGGGGAACCATTTATACAAATATTTAAAAAATATAATAAAATATTAATATGTTAGCAACTAATCTGACTAAATGTAGGAAATTTAGCACAGTTACTCCTCGCTATACAGTGATTGCTGTGTTAAAATTTCAAATCAATCCAATGAAAACTGTAGATTTTCAAAATTTCACAGATGGGTATCCTTAAGAGCGACATTAGGGCATGCGTCAAAAAGTGTGGACGGAAGGAACATCATCAAGCTATAGAACGCAATAAAATCAAATATGCAAGCATCCTCGCTTGCGTGAAAAACCACGCCTTAATGCGTGACGTAACAAAAGCTGCCTTTAAACTGTCATTGAACCCCCGAGGCAATGTGCGTGAATTATTCACATCACGGGATAAGAGCTAACACTGCAAAAATACGTTATCGAAAATGGCGAAAGTGTAGTTATGACTCGGGCAAACTGGTGGAAAGGGTTGGCCAAGTTCTGCATTTCAGCTTGCTGGTTCCTGTTCTTGCATTAAAACCACGCCTGAAGTTTTGCTCTACTAGGAGTAATAACTAACCTTTGTGAGTGTACGGAATGTTTAATATATGAAATACTTCACATGCGGGTGCTAGCAGAAGGCTCAACTTGCAACGGTTTTGCAATAGGTGCGCTCTCGAAATATTGTCTTGGCAGTTGAGCTTCCTTGAAGTTTTCACATCTTACTGTTGAACTCACGATTTCAATACAATTTTCATTTCTTTCGAACACAAAATCTACTCATACTTTTGTCTGCGTATCCCAGTGTGTGTGTGTGTGTGTGTGTGTGTGTGTGTGTGTGCGCGTGTGCGTGTGTGTGTGTGTGTACCCGGTGGAAAGAGAGTCATTACATTAACTTAAACCAGTGGTAGATATCGGTGTGTGGAACACATTTTGTACCTTACGTTTCTGTCTCTATTTCCCATGGAAATATTTTGGTATTCTCGAAAACAACCTGGCAACACTGTAGATTGTGTGGGTGATCACCTCCTCTAGCTAAGTACATAAACAAACGACGTAACGGTGGATCTTGAAAACAAACTCATACGCTGCATTGTCCTTCCATTTTTACTGTTCGAGTGTAGGCCAATCACAAGCTTTAGCTCACAAAACATTACACGAAAGCAAAAGTGCTCGACGTGTTTACATTCACAAACCAGGTCAATTCCATGACCAACGTCAACGCAACGTTGTCGACTTACTGCACCTCTGAAAGAGCAGCTCGGAATATTCCTTCGCATCTTTTAAGTGATTAATTATTTCGTAACCCTGTGTGATGTCCCATAATTACTATGCTATGTCAGATATAAGCTACTCTACAAATCTTACGAGTAACAAACTGTTATCTCTGTACATTCTTGTGGAATTACCCTGTATTGTGTATCCTCAAGGATATCCATCTGTGAAATTTTGAAAATCTACAGTTTTCATTGGGTTGATTTGAAATTTTAACACAACAATCACTGTATAGTGAGGAGTGACTGTGCTAAATTTCATACATTTAGTCAGATTAGTTGCTAACATATTAATATTTTATTATATTTCTTAAATATTTGTATATGTGGTTCCCCATGATGCAATTTTGATTTGAAAGACCTAATAATTTTCAGTAATGTCCTGTAATAGAATTTTAACAAATTGATGAGATCATTTCTTAATCTTGTTATTGTATGTAAACCCCGCGCGACAGCCCACGAAGGGCCAAGGCCCAGCCGCTGCGTCCCCCACCTCTGCCCACTACAGGCGTCATTGGTGAGGTGCAGTACTGGAGGGTGGGACGTGGTCAGCGCCCCGAGCCCTCCCGGCCAGTTATGCGGTCTTCTCGACCTGGGGCCGCTACTTCTCCATCAAGTAGCTCCTCAATTGGTACCCCCGGGACCTAACGAGGCTGAGTGCACCCCGTGCCAGACCTCCCAGAGGGGATAAAATCCCCATGCTGGTACCGGGGATCGAACCCGGGTCCTCCGCGCCACAGGCAAGCGCGCTGCCAGCTGCGCTACGGAGGCGGCCTAATCTTGTTATTAGTTTGGATAAAAACTAAAAATGTAAAGTTTAAATTCATTATTTTTTTCATTTAAATTTCGAAATGTAAACTTTAATATTCAATTACTTAGCAGTTATTCATGTTATGAAAAAATTATCTCATCATTTCTTTTTAATGTTATTTCTAAGCAGGTACACCAAATTGCATGCATAAGCACTGAAAATTGCATCGTGTGGAGCATTTTAAAAAAAACGGTGCTAAAAATAAAAGCATGGAAAAACTAAGTTTGAAGTCATAGCAAGGATAATGGAACTGTATGGATTTAAATGGACACGACCACTTACAGGCAATCAGTTAGGTGGCCACGTGACATAGTTAAAAAGGCCGTAAGGCTATAAAAAGAATGTCAAACTAAAGCAGATTTATACTATTTAACAAAGCAAAAGTCCACTTTTGGCAATTTTTTAAATTTTTAGTTTGTTGTTACCTCTTCTCGTTGATCTGGGTGGCTCAGTTGGCTAGACATTGTCCTACTGATCCCGAGGTCACGGGTTCAAATCCGGCCCAGACCGATGGTTTTTAAATGTGCTCCATGTCAGTGGATTTACTAGTATGTAAAAGAATTCCTGTGGGACGAAATTCTGACACACCGCCGACGCTGATATGATCCTGGCAATTGACAGCTTCGTTAAAAAAAAAAAAAAAAAAAAAAAAAAAAAAAAAAAAAAAAAAAAAAAAAAAAAAAAAATTAAAGCTACGCCTTCTCACCGTTTAAAGATAACTTACGACTGCCATCAGTTAAAATCACATCGGGACCTTGTTTGTCATTTAAAGTAGCTCATGATGCTGCATATCTGTTTCATCTTATTTTCCAATGACTGGTAATCTAATGAAATCACGTAAATATTGAAGACACTGAAATCTGTAACTATTCAACTAAGGCAGATGGGACTGCCGGTGTTGCAAAATATACCCGATTAGAAGTAAACCAACGTGATGAATAAAATACTGATTTTTTGTGACTTGTTTTCCTTTAAATGAAGCGAAATGGAGGCCATAGATAAATTTCGATTATGACCGCCACCATCTGGACGTAAGGAGAATAACGTTGCGGTAAACACACCTGTTTCGGGGTAATGAGGGGTGGGAGAGGTGCGCTTTTGAACCTCCCTTGTGCTGCAGTTTCTTTTATCATTATAACAATAATAAAGGGGCACGTTCTGCAGCAACACCTTGCAGCTTGATCATGTACGAAGTGTTACAAGTTCATCCTACTGTAAGACAGGAACCAAAGGCTTTAGTTGTTACATCGGGAAGCACCCTTCTCCTGAATATTAGTAATTATTTTTCACATTGAGATACAGAAAAATATAATTAGCACAGAAAAGTAACACTTTACAATTGTGTTTTCTCTGTCGTGAAGTTTCCTCATTTGTTCAACAAACACTAGAGTCTATACATCCCGTTGTGTCCGTCTCTGAGTGGCTTAAAACAAACTCTTGAGCGACATAATGTAGGTGTAAAGTAAATGAATGAATACCGTTGGCATATTATTTTCTGACTGACACAAAGAACCCAGCCCAATGTGTAATAAAGGCATGCCGCTCAACTGGACAGATCTTGCAGTCTCACTCTCTTTTAAGGGCAGTAATATTTAAGGTTCTGTTTCTAATTCCACCCCAAAGCAAATATTCCACATACATGTTGTAGTTCTGCATTTTAAGACTACAGGCAGCTTATTTCTCACCCACGCCTACCTCAACGAATGTTACATTGCGTTAGCTGCTCTTCATTAACAGTAGGCTATTTCCAATAGCCCCTTCGTATCACATTACATATTGGAAAATGTTCGGGTTGGAAATTTTAACGTAGTCTTCGTAATAGTAGTAAGGCCTGGATGTATTCAACTTACTGAGTAAATGAGAAAGGCTTATGGAAGGAATTTTATAATTGCTAGCTAGTGGAATGGATCAATTCTTCTACATGAAAATGTGCATACTGATCCGAACGACTCATACAGAACATTCTCTTACACCACCAGTCCCTTGATGAGACAACCTTATTGCTTTAAAGTTAAGAAATAACGGAAAAGCGCCGTTATATACAGGATGGAAAGTACATACATTACCCAGGGATTTTGCATAAAAAGTATTACAAACATGTACAATACAATTATTGTCAATAAAGGATTGTTTCGCGGAAAAAAATAACTCGTGTCTTGAAAAATTCATACAAATGGTTTATTATTTCGTTAACTGTCACACAAGCATTGTGTAAACAATGTTGAAATGTCCTCTTATTTCAATTCGAATGAATTTAGCCAAAATATAATATTAACGTGACCCTGCCAAAATCTCTTAAAAATTAAACTTTGCATGACATTTTAGCATTATATTGTAACTAAATTCATTAAAATTGCGGTATAAATGCACTACAGAATTCTTCACACCTTTTTTTTTTTTTTTTTTTTTTTTTTTTTTTTTTTTTTTTTTTGGCGCAATGGTTAGTGAAGGAATAAATCATTTGTATCCATTTGTCAGGAAACTAGATGGTACCAAATATTTGATACAAATTACTTTGCTTTTTCTTTGTCGACGAAACAGTTCTTTATTGACAATAATTTATTGACATATTTGTTACATTCAGCATGCAGAAACTACCTTTCACCCGGTGTAATAGGACCCAAATGACCCAGATGTCGACGGGCCCTTAAACTCCACACTCCACTCCACTCCACTCCACTCCACTCCACTCCGGTGTAATAAATGATAGCGGAAGCAGCAATACAAGCTTTAAAATGAATGGTCGAAAGCGGTATTATCAGCAGGATCCTGTCTTATTATTTATGCCAACAAAGTTACTGATGGTGTTCTTTTCTTTTTCTTTTTAAACGCACAAGCCGTGTGTGTGGGGGGGGGGGGTGGTTAGGGCAATGTTTGAGAGGTAGAATCGGAGCTGAAAAACTCAATGCCACAGATGAGATTTGAACCACAGGTCCTCCGCTTACCAGGCGGGTACTCTAACCCCCTGTGACAACCTCCCAAAATGACACTGAATTGTCCAACCGATTCGTATTGCTCCCGGTAAACCACAAAGACAGTCTCACTTCAGAGACAATTACCGAAATGGCCGTGTGTGGGTCACGCACTGCTTGTGTGTTTAAAAACACACTAACAGTAAATCTGTTGGCATAAATAAATAATAATTACAATCTAAAGGTTATTTAATCCCGGGGCAAAAAGCACTTACGTTAGCAAGTCCAACATTCAATCCGCCTAGTACTTCCGCAGAGGCGTACAGCTTTCGTGTCGGAGAAGTTGCCTCGCCAGCAAGGCGTTGAGATCTGCACATGACAATCTCCGTTTCAGCAGTCGACGGTGGTCTTGGTGTCCTTCCAAAATCTCTCTCAAGCTGTATTCTTTTCGGTCGATATTGAAGATTTGTGACATCTGTAAGTGGAGCACTTTTTATAGCGCTAGCGTAAGACAACATGACTTTGTCAATAGTGGGTGTTGCAGTCCGTACTAATGTAAGTAAAATAATATTTGTGTGGAATGTAGGGACTGGAGATGGTTATGCAATAAATAATAACCATTTTATTGTTTACTTTATTTTACACTCGTGTGAGCTTACGAGGCACGTTAGTTAATTGTACTTTATGATGAATGTCGTTACTGTATTATTACACTTCGGACTGAACGCCGTGATTGATAGGCAGCGTCTCCACAACCCATGTTTAGCGTTACATCCTTCACCTTACAGCTGACTCTCACTTCAAAAATGTTGACCAACTATAACGTGTTTGCACATTTGGAAGTGAGCACTGTCATTTGCTACTAGAGTTGTGATCCCCAAAAATTAAAGTATTTAATGGCACTACCGCTTAAGACTTTACGTGCTTTTAAGTTATTGTGTTGCTTGTTTTCTTGCCTAGTTTGCAATATTGCCAGATAGTATACGTTTTCCAATACCCGAAATGAGTGCTTGCGTGGTAATTTCAAACGCACCTAAAGTGCATAACTTTCGATAATGCAGCATGTTTTAACATTCGCTCAGCTTTACCCTTGGAATTCAAGCACAACACGATAAACCAGTACATCCTGTTTTATCACGCACGCTTTGAACCAGGGCTTTGTGACCAATATATGTGGAATTATACTGAATAATGGGGGCAGTGTAATGTACCAGATTACGAAACACGGTTGCATTATTTTGAAAGCCCAAATCAAAACACAGGTCATTATATAAAGCAGTACTCTCTGTTCACAGTTTGGTAAAAGAAAGCATATGGACGAAACATGGTTCAGGCGGTGTAAGTCCTGTTTGAATCATTTTAAATAGCTAAGCGCAATTCAGTTACTCAGGATAAAACTGATTACTTGAGGATGTATCAAATAAAGGAGCTCCATGTTAATTAAATTTCCTGTGCAGTTTTGGTTTAGTCGCTGGCGATACTAACTCGAACTCTAGCTCCCTGACTTGGTTCTATGATGTTGAAGTTTTATTTCTATTGTTGTTGTTTCTTGGAGCTAAGTATATTTGTGTTTTCAGCTCTCGATTCCTGCGGATGAGTTACATGAAGAGGGGAAACTCTGGTCATTCCGCAGTGAGTCCCTATACCAACGATGTCCAACCTTGATTCTTATGTGCCAATAGCGTCACCTTGTTGCTCTACCCAGCTCTGTTTTGGGCATTGCGCATTTCCACATCACTCATTCAAGTAACCAAGCCTTAGAGAGGTTTGCTTTTGTGTCACGTGAATGTGTCATAGCTCGACCAACGGTGGACTAAAGCAAGATAACCTCCGCCTCTTTTGTATGAAATTGAGCATCACAGAGATATCGTTCTGGTTTAACGAGTAACTGGCTGAAGTGATCTACTTCTCAAGAACTGAAGTATGAAGTTTTGTCACTTAGAGGGATTGAGGGTTGCTTTCGGTAGTTAAATGTTTGGAGGTTTGTCCTCTCTTTGGCATCTGGAGACACTTCGAAGCGGGCTTGTCCCGTCTCTTTCACATCTGCAGTCCAAGATGCCCTCCACCCACGTTCTCTCCAAGCTCAGGACACAAAGGCTTCTCATTCCTTCTCTGTTTACCCTACTCATATGTAGAACTTATGCGCCCTACGATTTACACGTATGTATATATTGCATTGCATTAAGCCCCTTTGCCCATTAATGGTTCCGTTTGCCTGCCCACGTGTGTAGATAAGTCATTAGTGCTGGAGATGGCTTCGAAGTAACTTGGGAGGCTCATATTTTTGAGGTCATGGGTTTGATCCCGTCGACCGCTTACTATGACCTTTGGATTTTCGTGGTTTTTCCTGTCTAGTAGGCTGGGGTGGTTTCTTTACCACAAATTCCTTTCCATCTTTCCTTTTCACTACCTTCTCTTCCATTCTTTCAGGTGTGCTTCTAGATTTCATGAAATGTGGCGGAATCGTATGGATTTCTACTAATCTAAATGGAAGAGTCCTCTTCGTGGATAGTAAAGGGATGCTTGTTCGACGGGTCGTTCATATACCGCTTAAGACAGCTCCAACAATCGGATGGATTTTTGAGCCTGGAACTGTCGGGACTTACACGTGTTTTATGGTCTGCCGATTTCGATGGCTTTTATCATCTCATTCCTTCCTCTGGGGGATGTTACGTATGTAGTTCGCAGCACGGAGGTGATCCCTTCTGTCCTATAACCTTTACCTACAACCTTAAGAACAACTTGCACAAGATAACCCCTTATGCTGTATTACAACTTATCAAGGAAATCAAACCAATGAATTAAAGCTTGCAGGTTTTCACGGCCGCTAAGAATTAGACGATAAGGTTATTTTGGGCTCTGTGACTGTAGTATGGTGGCATTTTTTCCTTTTATCTTCCCAGAGATTTTGTATGCGACTACGTAAGACAGGTTTTAACGAATAGTCTACCGTAGCCACAGACAAAATTTCTGGGAAAATGAGCAAGATTCCCACTTGACCATGGTCACAGGAAACAAATTGTCATCCAAACTCTGCCATTAAGCATTACATAATGACCTGAGTCGTGTCAATCGTAATGTCTTTATCCAATAATGCGTCTATGCAGTTGATGGAAGATATTTCATTATAAAGTAACATTGATACACTGTTATAAGAAGCTGAGTCAGATTAAAGCCGCGGGTGCGCGGATTAAGGGCATTTTGGGAGCTCTTATTTTTGTACAACCTAGATTTGATGTTTATTTTGCTGATTTAACATTAAAATTCCATATGTATTGTGATAAGGACAAAATCAGTAGAGTAGCTTTTCTATCACGTTATTATCTTCTAAAATTTCACCACAAATACGCAGTTTTCTTCTCGTCGTTGACACAGTTTACAGTCTTTCGGGCTATCACAACCCATCAGTTATACTCTCATAACCTTGCTCAGTTCTTTTAGTGTCTGACTTCACTTCTTCTGCCTCTCATGCACTAACTACATCGTTACAATCACTCACGACGTACCAAAACGACGATACAGATGCACAGCTGTCTCACACTCACTGACACACTCGCTGACTCATGTCCGTAACTCAAATCTAAAACTCACTCATTCACAACTGTTTTTCTCTGGCCTCCTTGTATACTGGGGATGACGTCACACTGACCTTCGTCGAGTACCACACACACACATACACACACACACATACACACACCGGAAATAACTCAGCTAGAAGTCTCGCGACTGTCCTCCACCTCTTTTGTTTTTTCGGCTTCGATTTTTAACAGTCGAGTGAGGCAGTCTGACCTTTAACGCCTCTACCCGCTCGCCGGCCCAACATATGATGTGAAGTAGCTTGGCTCCGTCCGTCCCTTGATGAGCACCGAGCCCAACGTCACAGTATATGTTTAATGTAGTTTAGCAAGATGGACTTTGTTTAAATAGCGGTACGCGTATAAACTTATAAAAACTATGAACCACAAATGCAGATATTTATACTTCATTTTCTAGTGTAAATATATTTATTTGCTTTGCTGCAATAGAGCTAAGTTCTTACATTAATCCCATTAAATTATTTTCTAATATTACACCGAGGCAAAAAAGTAATGAAGAGAGCCGAAATAAGCTTTTTGAAAAAGTTTTGCTTTAAAATGAATTACCTTAAGCAATGTACATTTAATCGGGGGACAGAAAATACAGCCTTAAATGCGAATAGTAGTACTTTGGCTGCACTTTTTCATATGGCTTAAGTATAACATAAATAATTTTGTCCCTCTATGTTCGTTGTTACATTTTGAAGAAATTGCCTGAAAGAAAACCTTTGGTTTTTTTACTAGGCATTCCCTCTTAACGCATTAACTTAAAACCTCTTCTACTACATCTCGCTCCATCATTTCCAGTCTCCTTATATTTCTCTTCCTTGATGGCTTATGCTGAGATACCCGCGTTTTTACAGATTAACACGGCCCATAAGTTTCAAGCACATAAAAAGCCGGATGATGCCTTCTCTGAGCTTCTACCAGGGAAAACGAAATAAATTTCAAATAAGCATATTCGGTTTTCACTCTCAAGTAATTCTATACTAAGCTGTAAACGATTCTTCAGTTTTGTGTTTTCCATGGATTGAGTTACCTCAATTTAGCTCATGCTTCAAGTGACTTCTATTCAACGCACTTATCTCCAAATAAATACGACTATTGATTTTATTTTGGAACGTGATCCTGATGCAAAAATGGCAAGCTTCGGTTTTACTAAAATAGCCTAAGCTCCCTATTACATTCCACCCTTGTTGTGACTCTTATTTTAATTATGCAGGAGCATTTTCACATTAAAAGGGAACGTTAGTAACCTTTGCACAAGTGGCATTCACTTGTGGCTCTTTGGCACTGTTTCAGCCACATTTGTCTCCAAACATTACCTCATTTTGCAATTTCTAACGTGAGCAGCTTCACATCACATGGCGGGCCGGCGAGTGGGCAAAGGTGTTCAATGTCTGGATGCCTCACGCGTCTGTTTGTGTGCACGTGACTAACAACAGTCGAAACGGCTAAACAAAAGGGGATTCCTCTTGAGCCTTCCAAAAAATCTGTCTGGGTCGTCGGTGGCGTGTTTGTGGCAGTCCATAAAATTCCGTATGACATCATCCCTTTAGATAAGGAGGCCAGGAAACAGCAGCGAGAAAGTTACAGTTCCAGACACAGATACGAGTCGGGTAGTTTGTCAGCTCTGCGTGTGCGTCGTAAAGAAATTTTCACAAGTGTCTACTGACGCAGTTAGTGTATGAGAGAGAAAGATAAGAAAGCCAAAGAAAGGACTGAAGAAAGGGTACGAGAAGTAAACGTTGTGAGTTGTGATAGCACAAAAGACTGTAGAGTGTATTAACGAAGAGAGCAAAACTGTGTAAAAGTTTAGAAGATAAACTGAACCGAACTGATTTTGTCATTTTGTCATTTTGTCACAGTATCATGCAACTTAATTACAGTGAGGTGATTATTGGCGCTTTTTGATAACCTTTTCTTCAACTTGTTTTAAATTATTTGACTCTGCGTTTAACGAACCAGGTCTGGAGAGATGGTCTCTGGTCTTTTAGCCTAGATTTGCTGCATATTTAACCGCTAAGATAAGTAAAATATCCATGAAAGTACCTTATCACGTAACTCCTCCCTCCCGAATTCGGAATTCGGTTGGTCCAGTTTACAAAGTGTGCTAGTGGTTGATGCCTGGTCAATTATTATATGAAAATGAATTTCTGACTGTAATGAACTGAATTAAGAAGTTTTATTAAGTAATAATTGAAACATTTCAGAACTGGTGATTCACATCATATTCCGTTTGACTGACCTTTGCTAGTCTGACACTGCTTAACATTCACAAGTCATTTGACTAGGCTACAGCTCGCTCTAGCTTTCTCTCTTCTTAAGCTACCGTTCCACTACGTTTTCTAAAGAAAACAGAAAATAAAGCGTCTGATCAAACTGCGTAAGCTTTCACGGCCGGTGTCATAATGTAGAAACTGATTATCCGGGCTTGTGGGCCGTGGTCTAGTCAGGAAACTCCTTCCAGACGTTTCGTCCGAAGCTGCGTCGAACATCCTCAGTGGCGTTGCCTTAACACTCTCTTAGTCTCGGCGATGACAGTCAGGAAACTCCTTCCAGACGTTTCGTCCGAAGCTACGTCGAACATCCTCAGTGGCGTTGCCTTAACACTCTCTTAGTCTCGGCGATGACTGATCACCACTGAGGATGTTCGACGCAGCTTCGGACGAAACGTCTGGAAGGGGTTTCCTGACTAGACCACGGCCCACAAGCCCGGATAATCAGTTTCTACAATAAAGCGTCTGTTACTGTGTTCCTATTGCAATGTTTCTCTCGAGCATCATTCATAAACTCCACCATTTATTTTAGTTGTATAGAGAAATATGAAGGTTTAGAGAGATATGCGGAAAAAATCAGATGTGTTGCACTTACATGACTTTCTCTACTCCTGTACTAGCCATTCTTACAAACTCCTATTACTTTATGTTCTCCGTATTAGTTGAGATAAACATTTGCAGAAATTATCTTATTCTTTTCTTGTAAGTACAAGGGGAATATGGGAATACAGTAGGCTATGAGCGAGTCAAACCCTTTAAAGCTTTGATATTTCGTTCTCTTTGCACGGCTAATGTATAGAAAAATGAATCACGATGTTCCACTTTAAGAAAGCTTTAAGTTTTACAAAACTCACACAAATAACAAGGAATATCTCCGAAATGGTTCACTCTACAGAAGAGTTTATTTGGGCATTAGTTGTGTTTTGGTAAGATCTACATTTTTGTACAGTAAGAATTGTTCTGCCTCTTACGGTTTAGCAGTTATGCAAAAGTCATCCAGAGTAAACTCGACTACACAGACTATAGCCAGAAAATTCAAAATATACATTTCATTTGTCATAAAAATATCTCAAACATATGGCATTTTAATCAAAATCGTTAGAGCCGTTTTCGAGAAGATCGAAATTTTCGAAAACTTTTCCATATAAAGGGTAGTTTAGGGTGGAGCAGTTTTCCTCAAAAGCCTTATGTCGCAGCCTTAAAAGAAATACTTAAATACCAAATTTGGTTTTTAACCGACTTTTCGTTTTTGAGTTGTGCTGCCCTCAGGTTGATAGACTGGCAAATTCTCTGACAGGCAGGCAGGCGCGCGCACACACACACACGCACGCGCACGCGCGCGCGCAAACACACCCACACACATATACACACACGGATCTTTGTCTAAAGATGCTTTTTTGAATTCAGAAGGCTCCAAAACATATATTTTAGGTGAAATCTTCACAACGAAATTTTGGGTGGAATACAATACTATTTACTGTACGTAGCAGAGAAAGTAATAAGTGCTTGGTTGGCATAGGTTGTCATGAATGGGTCTTGTGGAGTGGCAGAAGTTACAACAAATCAATTTTACCCGTAGTTTTGGAGTATTTATTTCCATTTGTGGAGGGGTGGTACAGGACCATTTTTCAGTACTAAACAATCGCAGGTACAGATCCTCGGAGTGCTTAATTCACCTAGTGTGTACTCTTAGTCTGTCCTTTATTATAATTCTTATATTTGAACACATCTTTGGTCATGTTCAATGTTTTGGCTTTAGAAACAACTGATGGATTATTTCTCTCTGTAAGGCATTTTAACGTTATTTTTATCAGTTGGAAGTATTAAATACACTCACATTTAGTCATACAATAGTACTTGCATACCCTGGAGAATAGGCAACGATTCTGGTTAAGGAAAATTTCCCTCGCCTCAGTCGAGAATTGCACTCAGGACACCCCCACCATGCTTGTTTATTTCTGTGATATTCAATTGGTATAAGTGTGTTAAAATTAAAAAGAAACTGAAATGCTTTTATACCCTAAATAGTTAATTTAATAAATATAGAAATCTTCTAACTCATGAGAGATAATCAGAACCTAGATAGCCCCTAACACAGAAAAACTATTTCTATATCAACTACTGCTGCTTAAAGCACAACTCCAGAACAACGTGGCTTATCTACACATAGAGCTAAAAATGTTCGTTAAATCAAAATATGCTGGACAGTTTTCTTATACATATTGGTATTTGAGACATTAATCAACATTTATATGTTTTTCTACTGACAAACCAATTCTCTATGGATAGTGCCGGGTCGTTAATTTCCAATAATGATAGCTGTAATGGTTACTTTCTTTTAACCGTTAGAAGTAACAGTTACCAGTAGGTAATATTGCGAAGTCAGGCACGGCACCGAAAAAAAAGAAAAAAAAAAAACTGTCGGGCTGAACTATTTAATACTACATACCAGTTTGGCGTGCAAACAAAGGCGCCCAAGTTCCAACTGCCTCACGCCACTGTTTCTGTGTACGTGACTGACAGCGATCTGAACGGTTCTCTCCGAAGCCTCCGAGAAAGAGTTACGACGTTATCGCCGACGTGTTTGAAGGAGTTCGTGAAAGGCCAGTGAGACGTCATCCCTGCCATATAAGGAGGCGAGGAAACAGTAGAAAGAGAGAAGGAGTCACTTATAGACATGAATCGGTCAGTGTGTGTTCGAGACACCTGTGTGTCTGTGTGTATAGAGAATTAATGAAGAAGTGGTTGAAAAATTTCTAACCTGAGTTTCCTCGTATACCAGCATTTCAATGATGTAAACAATCGAACTTAAGGTTCACCATTTTACCCACTCAGTTATTTCGTATTTAGGAAAATATACGAACATGTTATTTATGCATAGGTCCATTATGCGTATACTTATTCACACTCAACGTGTAAATGATTTTCATGCTTCGCGCATTTGAAATTGCATGTCCAAACCAATCGGTTCTGTTGGAAAGGAGGGACAAGATGATTTAGTTGGTGTTATCATTTTACATTCCATGTTGAAAGGCACTTCGCTAGGCAACCCAGTACGTTTTATACCAACAAACTATTCCTTATCTTCTTTTGATGTTCATAGTTTCTGATGTGGTCTCTCTCTCTCTCTCTCTCACACACACACACACACACACACACACACACACACACACACACACACACACACACACACACACACGCACACACACACACACACGCACACACACACAAAGGACTTTTCTCTAAAAATGCTCTTTTTGGATTTATGGGGCCTCAAAACATATATTTCCTATAAAATCTCGACATCGAATTTTTGGGTGGAATACAATACTTCCTCTAGTTTAATATACGTAGTTGAGCCCCGTGTGGAGCATTCTCAGAGTGAACAAATGGAACGTTTCCAGAAAACGAAGATTTATTTTGGGTGTGACAGTTAATAAGCATTGGCCTGCCCATCTGTAGCTTCAACTATTTGATAGTTGTAATATGCCAAGTGGAAAAATTACACGTTTCGTCAAAGTTTAGAATTCATATCTAATTATGCAATTCTTTTACAATCTTTGATTAAATTTCACAGATGCATTACGTTAAAAGCCTAATGTAACCGTATTTCTAAATTAAGAACGAACGCATTAGCAGCAGAGAATTCTTAACAGACACTTCACATAGGAACTCTAAATCCCTGAAGATGCATCGATGCATTCAACATAAACGCTTTGAATTAAAGCCAGAATTTGTCACAGCAAAATAAAATATTTGTCTCTTATTTGGAAGTGTAATTAATGTTCGAAGTAATCACAATATACAGCACATTTATCAAAATATTATGCTTGTTTCACACTGAAAATCATTAGAGTTCTCTCTCTCTCTCTCTCTCTCTCTCTCTCTCTGTCTCTCTCTCCCTCCCTCCCACCGCTTTCGTTGTTCACCGCTGGATACTCATTACATTTTTGCCTT